>JAUELE010177824.1:0-13639 GCA_031471655.1 Diodora aspera
TTGTTACAATAAGAGCGAATGGTACGTATTTTAGGGTTTTGACCGATTATCCAGACGCAACTTTGATTATGTCCCTTCAACTCAGATATGGGAACATTGGAGATAGAGTACTAATACACTAAATGGTCCATTTTTATTTGACAAAGCTTTATAAGTCAAAATTCGTCATTTGTTGTTTCTTAATGTTTTTTTTTTTGTTATTATCCATTTATTTGTCTGTCCACATTAATTAAATGTCATTTAAAGATCATGTGTCTCCTTTTCTAATCAAGGCTTTATTTTCTTTGCTAAAACAGACCGACTATACAGGCAAATAAATTGCATGACCTTCGTGTATACAAGTCTAGTTATCAAGTTAAAGATCAGATTAGTTCTGTCAATGACGTGACAAGACGCAAAACTCTCACTTCGTTATTGGAAACCCTGGATTAGACATTAGTAATCACGTGAAACTTTCTTAGTCCCCTCACGCCAAACTTACTGTGTCGACTTCCGGTTCTTTTTATTTTGCGCATGCGCAGTTTATGGATAATTAAAAGCTTTCAGGAGAGTCTGACAGCTCCTTCCGCTGCAGAGAAGTTATTGCGTTCTTACGTCCGTTGCATGTAGACATTGAGAGGGGTTCCTACTGAGCCGGACTAATGGAGTTAGCCACCCTTCTGAATGTGACCCACAAGCTGGCGCCTTATTGATTTTAAAGTAAATGGTTATTTAGCTGGCTTGCCTAGCAACATGTTCTAATGTGAGACACAGATTCTTCTGTGACAAAATGTAAAGACAAGCTCCAGCGCACAAAACGTCGTCAAAGATGATGGCTCAGACTTTTGTTTCTGAATTCAGCTTTATTGATCAGCTGAATACTGGAAACAAATCTGACAAACGTAAATGTTCAAATACAACAGTTCAAAAAAGGTTTGTTACTGCAAAGCAGACACACACACTTCGCGTGTGTATTGTTATCGTCTGGAAAGACATGTTGGTGGTGGTTTGGATATCATATTTATCGTGTCCTTCCCAACATTGCTAATCTAATAGATGGCCTGTGTTTTGCGGAAAGAAATCCTAAATCACAAATGGAGTGCTGGGAGATTTGATGCGGTGAAATCTTGTACCAGTGGTACGAACCCAATGTAATGTCATGATGAGACAGTACAAGAGATCATCATTGCGTATCAGGAGCGGATCCAGGATTTTGCCAAAATGGGGTGGGGTGGGTTGGCTCAGTTACCCATTAATTTATGTCTGCCCCGCAGACTCTAAGCCTTTAACAGTGGATCTTAAGATCTCTTTAAGAACATTTAAGGGGAAAAGACTCGATTTGGTTCATTTTGAACTTAACCGTGCAAATGCTATTTACAGACCTCTTTGAAAGGAGTACCAAGCTGAGGGGGGGGGGGGGGATTAGCTACTACAGAGATGCCAAATCCCGAACGCGCAGAGATTCGAACTCGGACCTTAAGATTCGTAAGCCGACGCGCTACCGACGGAAGTATCATCATGACAGGACATTACTTTGTGGTATTTACATCTAATCTTCTTTAAGTATATGCTATAGATCCTCTACCGGAGTTCTTTAAAGTATAACTTCAGTAGGCCTGGTATGCAAAGGCGAAGTCAGAGAAAACGTGAACACACAAAGGTTGAAATACTTTAAAATATGTGAATTTAATGTAGATGCAAACCATTGTACGTAAAACATTTGATTCTACAATTTCCTGATCAGTGATGTCCTAGTGCATTGACATTTCAAGACAATAGCTCATTAATGAAAGACAATAAAATATGGCTAAAGGGAATGGTAGTGTGTGCAGGGAAAGTACCCAAATACATAATGTATTATTGATATTTATCATGTAATGAGAAGGTAGCACAAGCATATGAATCATAGAGAATTTCCGATAGCTGCCAGGTCAAACGGGGACAAATGTGTCAATCACAGAAGTTACCAAGTGCATTGTTTCGATCCACCTGCACATGTAATCCTCACCATGAGACAATCTAAGACCATCCTTAAAATATTTTTGTTGACCGTTTCCGTCTAGCACTGATAACATTGGGTCGGCTGGCAGGCTATTTTTTAAGCCTCAACAAATTCTGGATGTGTGATTTGTTATTTAAATAGCTTTCAGCAATCATTCTGCTTTGTCATCACACAAACAGTTTTGCTTTTTAACCATTTTTGTTCTAATTAGATGCGTAGTGCGTGTTTCCATGGTTCCATACATTTATGAATCAGAAACGGTGTAAGATGAAAATTATGCACATTTCGTTTTGGAGAAAGGTGAAACAATTTGAGTAGGGGCATCTTTTGATGAGTGAGTAGGAAAAGGGCACATAGCACACATATCATTTGATGTGCTTAATATAAATATATGTGCAAAAGAATATAGAAGGTATTTGTGTCTTTTGCGATTGCACCAACTGCCTTTACGTTGTGACGTTAGATCAAAAGTTAGTGCAAATGTACATAAATTATGTCAAATGTGTGACAGGAATTCATATGTTATGTACAGAGAACGATTCTTAACTCCAATAGCTAAATACCATAAGCTACTTAATTGTACTGATATAGATATAATTATCAATTGCGCTAAGTTTATAAAATGTATCCTGCGTGTACGATGTGTAAATACCTAATTCATGTACAGTTATACAGTTCAAGTCCCTTGTCTTTGTACATACCTTCCTATTTATCTGTTATGTTCATTTTATTGCTGAAGCAGTACGTTTATGTATATATTTTTGTACATGGGCCGATGGCCTACACATTCGAAATACACTTGGACCTGAACAGCTTTGCTAATGTTTAACTCGTACATGCTTCTCTCTGATTTAGTTTGTTCTTGTATGACCGGCATTAAATTATTTGGATAATTTATACCTACCACAGATGAAGTGAAGAAAGTCAGATCTAGACTGCAATCTGAATTACGTCCGTACAGGTGACAACACCCTGTATTTGGACGGTAAAACTTCTAAAGTTTAGAACCGAAAAATAATAATTACTTTGTGATGCTCTTTGAGGAAGCTAGACAGTAAGTGAAACATTCAAAACGTTGATAACTACTGACGGTGACAATCGACATTTTTCGAATTTTTATAGGTTTGAAATTTTGGAAGTTGTACCATAACACTGATCCAAGAAGTAAATGGTTGTTCAGATTGCAAACGTCTCATTGGGGGAGGGTAGGACTGTTCTGCACACTTATACGTGACTCTCAAAAAGGAGGAGATTGCAACAAATCAGAACACCTACATATGATTTGACTTTCAAAATGGACCCCTTGGACCCCATCTACTTGATCCGCCTCTGTGCAACAGTAAGCTAGTGCCCACTCGCAGTTGAATACATTAAATGCTTAAGTGCTACAAATTACATACTGTGAGAGAAAATGCATATTTCATTCAGCAAATTACTTCAAGAATTGGGGATATTGAGGACTATGATGATTATTTACTGAGAATGGTGATGATCATGATAATGGAGTTGATGACGTCCATTATGGCCCACGATTGAAACATTTGAACTTTCTTACCTCCATCTTAAGTTCTTTACGTAAGCTCACTTATTGCTGATCCAGTTTCAAAGACACTGATATCCTAATGGTTTAAGGTAATATCAGTCTCAATATGTGTTGTTTGTTTTGGAACCAAAGATCTAATCAGACATTTGATTCTGATATTTAATTAAATGTAGAACTTATAAAGGGTCTGCCGGCATAAACATGTCATAAGATCCTACTGAAAGGTGTTTCATGTGCTGATCAAAAGATCCATACCCACCCAAGTTAAATCACAGCAAAACTTCAAACAAATAAACAGACTGCAGAGCAGATTGTGCAGTTCCTTGTCTGCGATTGTGTGTAATGGCGTTCTCGTGTAATGGACCTAGCTTGTCTACAGTTACATCACGGCATCGTTAGGACTCACGGGGGATGATCTAACGAGGAATTATGTTTATAAAGCCTATTTTCCACATCGCCATTTTATCGTTTTCCATATCAATGCTGTCACGTTTATATTAACTTTGAGAACAAGGAAAATGAATTGGCCAGCACTCTTCGAGCACTAACTACGGCGCCAGAAAATATACTGGAGACAAAATCGGAGACAGAGACACAAGAAAACTCTTTATCTGCACATGTTTTGACAGCTGAACAAACATTTCTGACTCGAGATTATTTATCCATGGAAAATAGACAAAACTTGGAAATATATTTTAGACTATTATGTAATATTTATTGTTTCACAAATGGAACTGCCTAGTTCTAATGATGTGTTTTGATTGACCGCGTCACTCTTTAAAACATCCATCAATTGAAAAACGATCCATCTGCGCTGCAAGTCAGTCTGTAGAGAGTTAGAGATTAAACCTAAAAGTCAACTGGTTCTCTTCGCTGTTTCTATAAATCCTAGCAACTTACATACATATCGATAATACTCAGAAACAGGACGATACTCCGCGACAGTAAAATATTTTGACATTTTACGTACAGAAAATGCAGTCTTTGAATCACGAGATATTGAAGTTGAAAACAACGCATTGCAACGAACGTGTCTATCATAAGTACTGAACAAGAGTGTTAGTGCTTATGTTCGTCTTTGATACAAAACCTTTTATTCAGAGACAAGGATAAGGTGATAAATGTGTCTCTCTTCTAGACAAGGTGATGTTTTACTCTAAACGAAAGTATTATGTTCGGAGTTTCTTAAGTGAGCTTAAAATGAAACGAGATTTACATTTGACTTTTTCAAAATAACTTCGTTGCAGCCAATTCAGAAGAGGTGAAAATACTCAGCCAGGACACATTTGCATGGAATAAACTGCTACAAAGCTGAAATACGGTGAAATCGGGATAAGTAAAATTTCAAGAGACCATGGATTGTTTTTACTTATCCGATATTTTACTTATCCGAACCCCGCCAAGCAATCAGAATAATAAACGAAGATGTAAAAGACATGACATTACTGGGCTTGTTCGAAGGTTTGTCCCCATTAGTTTGCAAACGGATACCATGGGAAGCACATAAGTCTTTATGAACGATAAAAATACAAACGTAGTGAAAACCCTATAAAAAATGAAAAATAAAGAAGAAAAACGCCTGGACCACAGACTATGTTTTACTTATCCGGATTCTTTACTTATCCGGATTTCACTGTAGGTGTTATACATGTATTGGTATTGGGGTTAGACCTACGTCAAACACAGCAGTTCGTGCTATAATGTTGATTAATGCTTATTATATATTTACTTGGTAAAATAGGTGCACATTCGGTATTCGTATCAATAATTATTAGTATCGTCTTCGTTCGTGATTTGTGGCATAATATGTCGTCAAAGTTGCCGGGAATATTAGAAAGCGCACACACAATGGACATTTGTAGAATATGTACTACAGACAGGTCCTACACGTTAATTAATTTACTTGTGGATCTTTTATTGTCATAACATGGATAGCAATTGGTCGCTGTTTTCTGCTTTCTAGGCTCATTTGTGGCGACTTCTTAGGTGTGGCGATGAGTTTACCGTGGCGATGAGTTAAGTCTATTTCTTATATCTTTCCAAAATGAACACGTTCAGTATCTTCGTTGGTAGTAAAAATGTTCAGACAACTGAAGGTGTATTAGACTGATATGAAATAACAATAATCAAAATACGGTTATAATGTTACAGTTACAGCAAACGACTGACATTTAAGAGGTCCTCTATTGATACAGTGCTATAGTGAGTGACTCCATGATTAGTGTTTGGATACTCGGTTACAGTCAGCAGGACATCCTCGAAATCCAGGGCATATGACTCCACCAACGGTTCCCTCTGATGCCCTGGATTCACTCCTATTTTGAACTATCGTCTCCAGGTCGGTGTTTTGACCAGTGAGTGAGGCTTCCACAACCAAAGCTTGCGCCCAATCACGTGGCGCGTCTCTCCTAACACTCGGCGAAGTAAAACGTTCAAATTGATCTTATTGCAGTTAAAAGTCAGCTTATTTTACGTCGCTTTTTGCCTCCCGAAGGGTGGCTATATCGGCGACGAAGGGATCTTATTGCTCATTCCCCTCATGCAGTGAATGCGACATTTCATTGGCTGTCTGCATTTAGCAGATTTGGACTTTCCATACACACAACACGACCATCGTGAATAGCATCTGAAGAAGCCGTTGGCGGAGTCATGTATGCCCTTGATTTCAAGGATGTCAGCAAGCGAGTGTTGCTGAAAAAATCTTCAAAGCGAACACGCGTCAAGTCAGAAATTTGCATTGTGCATTCAACATCACTAATTTCGGGTAATGTTGGCAAGACATGCACGAATTCTTCGAGGCATGCTTCTCGCAGTCAACCAATGTCAGCTTGACTGAGATCATCGCCGAGTTCTTAGAGAATGGTGGATGGTTATGCTCCCCAGCAGAAATGACCATTTCATTTGCATTTGCAAATACCATACAGATCAGAAGGTAAGTAATGACGATCTCTGATATTCCCGTAATGTTTGATATAGTATACTTGAGCAATACGAAGTTACAATACTTCTGATATCAATTAGAACATTTACCGGAAAAACCGAAAAGATATTCAGATCGTAAACTGCAAGCACCCTGTTTTAATTAGTACGAAGTTTGGACCTATTGTCATTTGGCCAATATTTCCTGTTGAATGGTCATCAATTGCAAACAGTGACAGCTTATTATACATTGATTTGTCTTTCAATTTTACAATGTAAAATGATAAGCAAACACAAAATGCAATAATGATCATTATCAGCAGATACATAGTTCCAATTACAGATAATGAAGAGAAAACGACTTATTGGCCGGGTCAACATTGTGGGAGAGTCAACTGATACAGGCACCCACTGGTACCCATAAAAAACTGCTGCATGCAGACAAATCGTATTTTGCATTGCGCGTTTTGAACTCGTAAAGGAACCAGGTTTATTCAGTCAAATACTGAACAAGAACGTGGACAAAGGTTAAAATCAGGTTTTAGATGCATGCAACTGCGCGTAATCAAATATATCTTGACAAATAATAAGACTAGGAAAGTGAACTCACCATTCGTAGAGAATGTTGATTATGTAAATGTCTTATCGTGACACGATTATAACAAAAGTTTACTACGTGACGTGAATCACACATTATTGTATGTATGTCACGCTAATCTTTTTGGTATCTTACCTCACAGGTTTTTCTTCATGATAAGTTTCAAAGACTCTGAAAAGATCCCATTTTTTTGTTAGATCGTTTCTGCAGTGTTTATCGTATGTGGAATGACGCTATAGTATGACTTTTACATGACGGTCGACATTTTATAGTTGTATTGAAGACATTAAGAGAATAAAATGTTAAAACGTAGAGTCTTTCTTTTCGGCAAAGCTTTGAGTTACTAGCACATACAATTAACCCACTAAGACAAAAACTGAACGAGGACATCGACACTGTTAACCTCGAGGAAATAATCACTGGTATACTGTGTCTTTCTTCTTGTGTCAGAGGTACACGGAGGTATTCGGCTTATATAGTTGCAGTGTTCTGTTATCCCAATGCAAGTTGAGCCAAGCCCTGCGCCGTGACCTCACTGAAAATGCATAACACACATACACGAACACAGAGTGAGAAAGAGAAAGAGAGAGAGAGCGCGCGAGCGTGGAATTGCTGATGGAGGGATGTCTGGTTGTATGGGACTGCATGTTGTATTCACATATATGTACATATGTGACTGTATGTTGTATTCATATACCTGTACGTATAGGGCTGTATGTTGTATTCATATACATGTACATATAGGACTGCATGTTGTGTTCATTATACCTGTACATGTATGATTGTGGGTTTTATTCATATACATGTACATATAGGGCTGTATGTTGTATCCCTATACACATACATATTTGACTGTACGTAGTATTCATATACATGTACTTATAGGACTGTATGTTGTGTTCATATACATTTACATGTACATATAGGGTTGTATGTTGTATTTATATATCTGTACGTATAGGACGGTATGTTGTATTCATATATCTGTGCATATAGAACTGTGTGTTGTATTCATAAACAATATACAAGTACATATGGGACAGTATGTTGTATTCATATACATGTATGTATAGCACTGTATGTTGTAGTATTTTATTCTCGTCGCAAGGTAGTTAATGGTTAGTGCCCAATACATTGATTTGCTCTAACGGGTTTAATGCATACATGTGGCAGTTTCACTAGCGTACAGCAGAGCATTCAATCACGGGTCTAATGAATTACACGTGCGTGAACATTCTCAACCTATCGGAATTGCGACGTCTGCGCTGGCTCGACTTACATAGGATGATACCAGTACATATCGATATCGTTGGGCACTTGACTTAGCTCGAAACTGCCTGAGTCGACCCAGCTGAAAATGGGTACCTTGTGCATTTACCAGGAGTGTTGTAAACTCTGAGCGCCCAACATGTCTGCTTGAGTTACACCAGGCTAATAATGTCGCTCTGAGCAAGCTTTGGAAGCATGGATTTAGCGCTATATACGACTTAACAAGCAACAATACTTGAATGGATTTTACTCGTCAAACAGACCAGTATCTTACAGAAACAGATTAAATATTTGACTAATCACAATAGGATCAAACACAATACTGTCACGGGAGTCATGTGTATCATATGAACCAAGGAGGAAAAAGCAAATTTGTTTTCCACGGTTATAAATAGTTTGACTCTGTTGTGAATATTGCAGGAAATAGATCATGAGTCCCTCTCTTTGCAAATAAGCTTTATAACACTTGAACATTTATGACTGCAAATTAAGAACATAGCTTTCATCAGCATAATTTAGTTCCCCAACTGACTAAACAAGCTATCCGTAAAGTTTCAGCTCTTGAGGGGACTGATAGTTTATGGTGAGACTGTGCTTGTGGGGAAGTCCGATATATGCAATTCAGAAAGATGTTTGACCGACGGAATTGTGTGTTGTGAGTGTGTCATCACGATTTGAAATTGTAAGACTAATTACTTTCTTTAATTACTGATATATACATGTAAGATAAACCAGGGAACATATCGAAATATCGTCTGGTTGGTTGCTCATAAAGAGTTATTTTAATTTTAAAAGGTTAAGATGTGCGCACGTGTAATTCACGAAACCCGTGACTAAAAGCTCTGCTGCTCTGTGGTTAATCTACCAAGTTAAAAGTTAAAAGCAGTATGCTGAAAGAGATGCATTCACGCGTGCTTATTGAAACGATTACAATCATGCGACGTGAAGTGCACAGAGTCAAAATAAAGTCGTATATCATCTGCAATCCATCCGAGACTTCCTTTGTAGATTATGTAGATTCATTTGAGAGATGAAGGTTTGAATCTCCGTTGGTCGGGGAGGGGGGCGAATTTTGAATATCAAGAAGCGGTGCTCGATTTAAGAGGGGTGCCCCGTCACATTGCATTCCTCGCTGGCGCCCCCCCCTCCTTCTCACATTGCTGGGTCCGCCCTTGTTTGCGGTCAGCAGATAGTGCATGTAAGTTGCCGTGAAATGACCAATCAAAGTCAACTGAAAACACTGGATTGTACTGAAATATCTTTCTCTCATTAATATAAATTTGATGAAATCATTTATCATCCAATCATTATTGATACATAACATTGGAACGACTATTAATGAAGAAATGAAGACTAACTGTAAGATTAAACATTAATCTATGAAATAATTAATTTTCGTTTACCTCCAGTTCACAATTTCACATGGCCAAGTCTACATGTAGACGTGCTTGTCTTGATCTCGATTGGCTCACGACTCCATAAAATTGCTCAGCCGTAGCGTAGGACTAAAGAAAATATATGTGGATATAATTTAGGTTCCGCTTACTGCTTACACTGTAAAAACGGAAAACAGATGATCAACTTATCATAAACTGTCACTTGTAGCGGATATTGTTAATAACGTTCAACAAGCAATCTGAGCCTAATCCTGAACTGAACACTTCACCTAAAATATACTGTACTAACTGAGGAATGGGTAAAAAAAAACCCAACTTACTGTTTTCCTGAATTACGTCATTATTGTGGTAACATACAACGTAAGGGTTTTAAAAGTCTGCGCAAAATTCTTTATAATCTTATAAATCTAACTCCTGAACACCTGTACAAACGCAGTTTCTTCAAAACTTACACTTTCATAAATCAATTTCAACTTGTACAGTTAGTCCGAAAATAAGACATTTGTTTTTCACTTCATCATCAAGGGAGTTAATCATGTCGAGGTCTCTGTCCCCGGGGGAAACTTTGGGAGGATGTGAAACTGAGGGGCCAATTTCCTTAGCTTATTCTGGTGTAAATACAACAAAACTAAGTCTATGTTAAAACACACAGTGATGCTTACCAAAACATGGACATGGCAAGGCCAACATTGTAACAGAAAAAAACTGTTTTCTCCTATAAACGTAACAGGAAACATTCGACGCTGAAGTTATTTATCAATCCATATATAATTCTAAATCCGTAATTTGTGTGATTTCTTTACATAAATACGAAATGTGTTCATGGTTAGCAGTGTCGGATTAAGCTAGTGCGGTGCGTGTAGCATATGTTACAAAGAGGCCCCAGACAGTACATATAAACACAGATAACTTCACTGAGGGTGGGTCACTGACAGCCTTATTAGTCCATTAAGTATACATCATGTCTCAAAGAGATTTAAAGGTTTGACATATGCATACTTTATCGTAACTATTGCAAGTTTCAGCGAGAATTTAATACCGTTTCCAAATGTGGTTTTCAGGTTTCAGAAGTTTAGAAGAATGGTAGACTAACACATAATCTCTGACGTAAGGTTAATATTTCTATGTTTTAAATTAAAATTGAAACAATATACATTTGTAATAAAATAAATAAGATCCCAGAGAGTCTGCTCACTTCAGAGTTGCAGCTATCTAGACTTGGAAAATATCTAGACAGTATGCTTGTCTTTGCTATAATAAAACTTCAGGGTCTGGATGACAGACTAGAAGAATGGGTATAAACCGTTAACTACAAGATTTTACCACGCAGAAGCATATGCGCATGTTCCAAATAATAGGCACATGCAAATGTCTTAAGCTACACCAATATCACGAGTTGGTAGTCCAGCATGCATGTAACAATCAAAATTATATCGGCGGGCAATCATACACGAAAAATATTTTGATGTTCCCAATGCATTGGAACCTGTTTCCTTGAGTATACATTGTAGTTCTCACCAACCACGTCCACACCACTCTCTGACAAACCACACTTGTACCGGTGCTCCAGATAATTTTGAACTACACATGTATTGGTTACTTATACTCACGCATTTCCAAATCTAGTGGGTATTTGAATTTTGTCTTGGGTAATCAGCTTTTCTCACTCCATTGAATATGGTCTATTGGGTTATTTGAACTCCCAGTGAATCCAATATATTGAATATTTCAGACTTTTTTACTTTAAGCAATCACTTTTTTGTTTCCACCTGTTGTTTAACTCAGAAGTCACGGCAGAAATGTCACACGTGGAAATTATAAACCTTCAAGAATGTTGCGAACATGTTCTGTATCCTCGATGGCTTTTTGCAAGTAGATGTACGTAGATAATTTATTCTGTTGTGCAACCTGCTTTCTATCGCTTAACAACATCGTAACATGTACATGTAGGCTGGACAAATAAACATAACATGAAGTCTATAGTGACGACATAACCACCTCGCAAAAGGGATTGGTCTGTAATTGCTCAATGTTAAGGCAGTTTTGGGGATACACGTTGCAACAGACTTCTTTCAGTTACTTTTGACTACGTCACACTATCCGTTATTGTTAATTTGCAATGACGTAATAATAATCCACATTTCTTGGAGCGGTTGCCATATTTGATATTCGTCCGGGCAGTAGGCTACCAATTAACAATTTTACAAACATCAAAATATACCTTTTTAAAAAGTTCACATAGAATAAATGGAACCTCAGTACTTTCCTTCATTCTTATCGCCCACAGAAATATGTTGTTCTTACTCCTGTTTATATAAAACACTTAGGACTTTTTGTTCTCATAGAGTGTGATTGCATATTATTCCGTCGCATTACAACTATAACCTTTTCAGCACGGCGCATAAACCTGCACTATTTTACAATTTGCCTTGTAATCGAAGTGAATTGTTACACACGTTGACAACAAACAATTGTCACCAACAGTTTGAGCATTTATCACATGGCATCGAATGTGTCACTGTCATTAGTTCACTGTATACTTGTTTAGATGAAACTCCTCGAAAACAATTGTGAACCGGAAACATCTGCCACAGGCTTCATATCTCTTGTATTTCAAACTTCCCTTCTCGCATGTACACATATACTTTATATAGCTGTTCAGAATGTTATCAGAAGCGTCATACTCAATAAGCATAATGTTATTACGGTGCTACATTTCATAGTTCCATGCTGTCGTCGTTCAGCCATACCTTAGATAACAGTACCATGCACATTACATGCTCCTCCAATGAAACGTTTCAATTGAATTTTTTTTTTCTGAAGAGGAACATGTCCATATCATAGTGAATTGATTGCAGCTTCAATTCGTCATGGATCACGCCCCAAAATCAATCGGTTTCCCCTCCAGTAGGGTTTAGTAGGGTCAATGTGCTGATTAACTTTCAGTCGATGTATTGAGTATATTACGTAACGATTTTCAAATGTATTGGGTTTACATTTTAACTGGATTTTTGCACGCTTCATTTCAATTTTGTTTGCGCAATGTGACTGAGGTTTAATGAGTATTTTACGCAAGTACGCAGCTTATCTGAAGTTCTGTTAATAACATAACACTCATCGGTAATAGAGTACTAAAGCGAGTATTGAACGACTGTATTGGAATTGATAGCTTGCATGCAATAAGAATATGATAGAATATGCTGCTTTTGGTACTAGGTTAATCTACCACTGATAGCCGCAGATTACGTTGTTTTGGAGATGGTAACACGCTTATTTCAGACGAAATACTGATAGGGCCGGATTTTGGGAGCGGCCAGTTGATTATTAGTGGGGCCGAGGGGAAGATTGTGAAAATTAAAAGTTTACAGGCAATTTTGGAGAAAATATGTACATTGCATGATAGGCCTAACACCGGTGGTAAGTCACTCTGACTGTCGAATTCAACTGTGGTTTAGCAATCGGATACTACGGGCTCAGTATGCTTCACCTTACGCCATAAAAAATGCACACGAACGTTCAAATGATGATTAGTTGCACCATGTAGTTATTAAACAAACGTTTATTAAGTCAATGGGTACACGGCTTCAACAATAACTAGAAATACGTTTTTTTCTGACTAATTATGATTGCTTCCGGAATGTTTGCTTTCCGTTGTTATCGTGTTATTATCCGGGGCTGGGAAAACGATATTAATAGTAAGATGACCTCGTCAAAGTGACTGTCAGTGAGAACTTTATTAATTTTATGAAGTGTCATAAATCATTGCATCGCAGTGGTTGGGTTAAAATTAATGATGTATGAATCTGGGGGGCTATTCTCGAAGCGATCCTAACGCTAGAATGTCGTAACTTGACCCTAACCTATTGGTATTGCATGGGCTAGGATCCAACTTAGGCTATCCCAGCGTTAGTCTCGCTTCGAGCCGTGGGGGG
>JAUELE010177934.1:0-13637 GCA_031471655.1 Diodora aspera
CCAAGAGAATGGTGACATGACTGAAAGATTGCTGAAATCCAAAATATCATCTTGTGGTGGATCTACCCAAGAGACTGTTGACATGGCTGAAAGATTGCTGAAATCCAAAATATCATTTTGTGGTGGATCTACCCAAAATATCATCTTGTGGTGGATCTACCCAAGAGAATGGTGACATGACTGAAAGATTGCTGAAATCCAAAATATCATCTTGTGGTGGATCTACCCAAGAGACTGGTGACATGGCTGAAAGATTACTGAAAGTCATGTCAAATCCAAAACCACTTGTTCCCTATCCAAGTCTTGTTGAAAGGATATTGTGTAACTTCCTGCAAAATATCTTTCATATCATCGGCCTATTCGTACGAGTCCATCCTTGAAATCCAGGGTATAATGACTACATCAATGTCCATCATATACCCTGGAATCAATCCTGTTTACGATGATCGTCTCAAGGCGGGCGTTTTGACCTGTCAGTGAAGCTTCCAAAGCAAAAGCTTGCGTCCAATCATGTGGTGCATCTCTCCTAACACTTGGTGAAGTAAAGACGTTATGTTTAAATTTGTCAAGAGTGACTTCTCGTCATTGGTTGTCTATATTTAGCAGGTTTGACCTTCAGATACACACAAAACAACCATGGTGAATAGGAGTACATCCAGGGTTTATGGCAGACGTTGGCAGAGTCCTGGATGTCAAGGATGGTACGAGTCATGTCAACTCTCCTTCTGACAATGTCCTACTCACCTGATGTGGACAAAACTCTCCCCTCCCTCCCCCCTACACCCCATGTTGGCTTGGACCCTAGACACTTCTTCCATCAGAACACAAAACATAAACACTGAACTTGCAATACATTTTTATCTGTGTATAGAGTAAGAAATGCCTGATATACAAACTTGGAAATTTATATAATTTATTAACTTCCAACACAGAGGTAATAGCAACTTGGGTAATTCGTAGTATACCACTGAGTACAAAGGTATGAAAATATGATTCACTTGTGATACAGACTTTGTTTTATATGCATAATTAGACCTTTTCACAGATACATTCTACTGGCATCAAAATGTAAGCTGAACCACGACGTCACAGACAATGCATGACACACACACCCACAGCCTGCCACTGCTGACGGAAGGAAGATAGGCTGCTGATATATAGGACTGTACATTGTATTCCAACTTTGTGCATCTCTTGTCACATTGTTCATCTCCTTAAGCATACATGTGGTAGGTTAACCACAATGCAGCAGAGCAGTCATGGGTCTCATGAATTGCACGTGCATGCACCTTTCCAACCCGTCCAAATTAAATGAACTTGTCAGAGCACGCCGTTTCACCTACCTGAGGAGTGCGAGTAATTTGGTGTTTTACGTGGTTTTTGGGGCAATCTTTCAGCCACATCACCAGGGTCTCACCAACATCACGTCAGTGCTAAAGCTCTGGTCTCTCCGGGCTGAAAAAGAGGTGCCTGGGCGGGACTTGAACCACAACTGCCAAGACTGGCAGATTGCTGGGCCGACACGCTAACCACTGCGCCATCCCGCCCCCCCACCTGAGAATATTTTGACTGGTAGGCTGGCTCAACTTACATTTCAAAACCAGTATTAAGTCACGCAGGTTATAGATCTTGTTTAACAGATTAAAACATTTTCATACATAATTTTCTAATAATACCATTATAATCCCTTATATTTGTATAATGCATATAACTCTGATAGTTCTAATAATGAGAAATATAATTCAGTTTTACAAGTGCATATTTTTTAGAAATTTGCTAACAGTTACAACAACATACCCTTGTGCATAATGAATTTGTGATAGGATGGAATTCATTAAATCAACCATGAGGGTTAACTCGGTTGTTTGATCATTGCTTCAGTGCGATCTATAAGAGTGAGTGAATGAGTGACTTGGGGTTTTATGTGATTTACTGCAATCTTTTAGCACATCACCAAGTCGGTCTCGCGGCTCCTGTCTCTCCGGGCTGAAACAACCGCCAAGATTACTGGTCCGACGTGCTAACCACTACATCACCCCCCACCCCACAATCTGTAAGACACAAAGAGCTGTGATCAGACGGGAGCCTGTCCATGCAAACCATTTCTGGTCGGGCGTCTGAAAATGTTTAAGACACACAGCAGACATACCCACTCTCCTGAATTTTGGAAGAGTTTCTTGAAACTGAGACTTTCCACCCGGTCTCCTCGGAAAGACCAGAAATCTGAGAGATTCGAGTTTTGTGTTATTTCCGCAACTTTTATTGAAAAATCGTTTTCATTTTTTTTTTTTAGCAAATGCTTGTATTTTCTATTTCCCACAATATACATATTTATTTTCTTTTCCAAAAAGCTAACACAAAACCTGAGGCTTCATTCATGTGCATCAATGTTTATCACTTCCATTAATCGTGAAAGCGCACCAGCCAGTTGACTATTGACAAGGTGGAGAGTTAATGTACTAGACCTCGGCAAAACTGTAATTGTTTTGGAAAATATTTTTTCAGAGATTCACCATGGACATGTTGGATGCGGACACAGTGACATAACTGGACTGTGTTTCATATTGATAATTAACATGCATGCCAACTCTCCCGGATTTCAAGCACAAGTCTCCAGATTTTTGGCCTCCGAAACCAGGCATTTCTGACTCGGCAAGACGCAGAGGAATGGCGATGACTGTTCTTGGTATTACCTGAAGAGTTTCAGAGTGCTTACCAAAAACAGAAACATCTGGTCAAGTGAAGGTACAAGAGTGAGTGAAATGATGTTTAACGTAGCTGTGGGCAATATTTCAGCCACAGCCCGACGACATGAAGATACTTGCCCAAAACTAGATACCAGTAATGAAAGTGAAAGGCACATTTAAGTGTAAAACACTGAAGATAGCTACCATTAAGACTTCTGGAAGAACTAAACATGACTTGGTGTCAAAAGACTCTTAAGGATGATGAGAAGGCAAGAGTTATCTCCCTTTAATATTCACTGATGACCTTGAACTGTGACATTAAGATATGCTACGATACAGATATGACAGACAATATGATAGATACACAGATAACAACTAAGACTTGCAAATTAGTTTTCTCCTTTTTACAACTTTAACAAGCATAAATTTTATTCTGCCAGATACACCCAAATTTTAAAAACCACATGGCTGTATGTAAGATTTTGTCTTAAATTTCAATCTCAACTTAAGACTTACATTAGCTGAAATGCAGACAGCAAAAGTTCATGTTCAACGTAGCACTAGAATTGTTTTGCAGAACTGGATGCTGGGAATCAAATAGGAAGAGATTATTTCCAAAGAAAGTAATCTACCCTCATTACAACACATGACAAAAGATGTGATACTAACAATGCCATTTCTTACAAAAATGAACTTTAAAAAAAATATTGATTCACAAAACCTGGCAAGAATTTCCCTCCAGTAGTAGTTACCTCAAGCCATTACTATGGAAAACTTACAACAATTATTAAATATTAATTGTGACCTCATCCTTTTAAGGGTTTGTATCGTTAACTGAGAGACTTGCGTCGACATTCAGTTAATATGTTTCTTTAGGTTTATGATCGAAGCCATACTGTTCTGGTTCATTCATACAGTATCTGATTCAGTTCTACTCTGTGGATGTAGAATCACTGAAAACCTGTTCTGATGCGATTGTCATAGGCATGTCCCCAGACCACAGTACTGGCACACTGTGCTACTCTAGCCCCCTGAAATACAGGTACCCTGGAGGGATTCAAACCCACAACCGCCAAGCCTGACTCGGTCAACACACTTACCACAGGACCAAAAGTGAAACAAAACAACACGCTTCATTGAGTCTGAATCAATCCAGCCAGTCTAACCCGCCCGACTTTAAGTGATTACATAATCCAAAGAAAAATGACCATTCTCTTCCAGGGAACAACAAACAACATATACAAAATATGTGACAATATTTAAACTGGTCCCTATACAGGATATGTGTATATTTGATAAGTCAAATAATTTGTAACAGCTCATCAACTGATATATATATATATATAAGTACTATAAATCAATACAAAAGTGAAATGATCGTTGCTTCTCGACAAACACAAATTCTACAAAAAGTACAGGTTACACACTTCCTAGTTTTCATAGAAGATCACACACAAACATAAGGCGGATCCAAGAGTTTTGGAAGAAGCAGGGAGAGGGCACGATGTAATAACACAAATATTGGAGTAGATTTATTATTTATACTTGTCCTGTCTTACAACTGTTGCATGTTCCATGCTTTTCTGAAAACGTACATGGAAGAACATGTTCTTGGAGTCAAAACTGTTTCTGGCCGCCAGAAACACCTCTCACAAACGCACCCGAAGCCAAGCTTGTGACATCACACCTTTTGAATATCCTCTTCTGTGACTGGTTCCATGTAGACAACTCTTCCCAGAAGAGCTGATGGGGAGGATGGGTGGGCCATGTAGCCGCACAATTAATAAGAATAGGTTGATGTAGCACCACATCTAAGCATAGTAAAAGATAAGGATTATATTTAAGAGAACGTTGGGAACTGAACAAAAGTTCAAGTAAAGGAATCTCGTCTGTCCTGTATGAATGAAAGAGTGAGTGAGTGATATGGAGTTTTATGTGATTTTTATGTGAAGAGGATATTTAAAAGGCTTAACATCACAGGTTTGGGTTTGGGTGCGTTTGCAAGAGGTGTTTCCGGTGACTAGAAACAGTTTTGACTTCAAGAACATGCTCTTCTGTGTACGTTTTCAGAACAGCATGGAACATGCATGAGTTGTAAGACAGGATATTAAAAATAACAAAACCCCCCCCCCCCCCCCCCTTCCTTCTGGCTCTGCCACTACAAACTGAAACAGCACTCTGAAACAGCAAGAATAGTCAAAACAACCACCATAAAAATTTGTAATTAAAACTGACTTTCATTTCAGTCTTTGGAAAAGATGTTTAAAAAATACATTCAAAATGTAGCATGTTGAAACAATAATTAATTCCCTCATTCTTTGGCCATGCATGTATAACAGACTTCTAGATCATATATCTGTAACATTTAGATAATTTTCAACACATTCCAACTTCAACGAGAGGTATTCTTGACATAATAAATGTTTATTTATTTAGATATCAAAATATAAATTTGCCTGAATATTAACATGTGTTTGTACAAAAATCTTACTCCCCAGAATTGATCATTTTGACGATCCAATCTCTGGATCGCCATTTTAATCAGCAGTCTTAAGTAGGTCATAAGAATAATGCAAAACCATGCTCGAGCACCAACTCCATTACCACATTGGAATAGGCCAAGCTCTTTCCTTTATTGCCCTCCCTCCCCCTCTACTTCCCACTGAACAAAGGCAGTCATATATTCTCAGAGGGAGTATGTTCAAAACATATACTCATCCATCTTGTTTATATTCAATTTCTAAATGAACTAAACAATTAAATATTTTCAGCGAGTAATATATTATCATTAATTTGACAAATTTATACAAAATCACCGCAAAAATTATCATAACCCTACTTTTAAAATTAATTTTTGTCAGAAAATCCATCCTGATACACTGATTAACACTTGCAGAGTGGAATCTAACAAGTAAGCCTGCTTGGCAAAATCCTCACAATCTCATCATCCATACAAGGCAGTCCTGAATGCACAGGATATATTGGGGATCAGCAGCACAAGGGTTAACACAGGAGTAAAAACGACCAAGAGCAAGAGTTACGGCACTAAGAAAAACAGGATGTTAGTTTTCGCTCTTTGGCATCTCTAGTTTCGAATGACAAAGGGAATCCAACTACAATAGTACACAGCAGTTTTTGTGACCTAACATTTGCCATCTAGAGTCGAACATGACATATCCTGAACATAAACTAGGATTCCACAAATGTGGCTCACTCTGTTTCAGTGGATATAAAACTGCTGGGTGTTTCCATATGTGTGTATGCGGATCCGGATGTGGCTGTGTAACAATCGATCCAAGTAATGATTCATGGCCAAGTCTCGGAAAATCCAAAAGGAATGCAGCTTCCAAAAGCTTCTAATACGATAATACAGCATCTATGGAATCACTCTATCTGCAGCCACAAACGTAGTCACAGCCGCATTAACAGTCCTAACATATTTAGAGCATCATACTTGAGGGTTAGCAATTAGTACAGTAAGCAGCAAATGTGACTATTATTTGTTTTGAAGATAAACAACACAGAAATAAGTTTATCCCTGAAATATTGAATAATTATGCAAATAATTCATAAAATAAATCATGTTTTAAATCGAATATTGAACACTTTTTTCATAACTTGTCAGATGAGCGACCCCCTCTTCAACACAAACTTCTGAAAGTTGGCAGAGAGTCTTAGCATTGTGTTATTGAATCAGATTCATTTGGAATTAAATTGTTAAAAATGTTGAAGGTCACCTAAAAGGATATATCACGGAGAAGTCTCTTGAGAGTTTTGGGGCTCCAAACTCTAGGATTTCAGGGATTTCAAGGCTCAGAACTTGACGATTTCTGGACTTCCAACTCATCATTTCAAGGCTCTGACCTCTCCTATTTCAGGGCTCCAAAATCAATGATTTCAGTTCTCCAAACTCATTGATGATTTCCGAGCTCCTAACTCGCCAAATTCAGAGCTCCAAAACTATGATTTCAGCACTACAAACTATCAATTTCAGGGCTCCAAAACTATGATTTCAGCACTACAAACTATCAATTTCAGGGCTCCAAAACTATGATTTCTTGGCTTCAAACTCTTCGATTTCATGGCTGCAAACTATAATTTCAGGACTCTGACCTCACCAATTTCAGGGCTCCAAAATTGATGATTTCAGGGCTCCAAACTCGATGATTTCAGGCCTCCAAAAACCACCACTAAGATTGGTGACCTGCACCTCTAATTGCCATTTATGTTTTAGCCATACAGAAACAAAGTATCTACGGACCATCCCTACAAAGGTTACAGAGACAAAGTGTATATTTATCCAGATCTTAACTCTTAACAGGTAAACACCATAATATTACTTGTCTGCACAATGGTTTCTGAATGGCAGAATTGTTTCAGTATAGCTTAGCTCTACATGGCAGATTTTTCTGGCAATCACAAGGCTTCTACCAGGTCTTGAAAAATATAGGAGTTTTATAGGAATGCTTTTCATGAAAATATAGGAATTTTTAGGAAGTTTTTAGTGAAAATATAGGAATAATATAGGATGTTTAGCTGTACCGTAAATCCTGACTAATGAGGGGCTGAGAAATGTTTAACCCCTGTCTATGCACTACTAAAGTATGTGCACATTGGGTTTTCCAATTTCTTGTAGCCATGATCTTGTAAAACTGTAACTGAACATCAAAAAACGTGATCTCTCTGCAAATAAACTTGTTAACATTAAGTGATTCACCAACATGTTGAGAATTTACCACAAACATGTGCAAACACCAATTTATGGGAAAATATAGGAATTTGAGACCAAAATGACAGAAAAATAGGAAAATATAGGAGAGAGATGAAAATATAGGCATTACAGGCAGTGGCAGAACCCCTACAATTGTGTTCCCTTTGACTCTAAAAGATGACCACATACAGTAAAAGTTCTAAAATTTCGAACTGAAAAAAATAATTACTTTTCTATGGGTTCGATTTTTTGCAAATCAGTGATGTTTGATAAAATTAGTATTCCAAATTTTGGAAATTTTTACTAAAAAGTAAATGAAAAATTTAAAATTTTGGAAACTGCTGAAGGTAAACAATCAACACTTTTTTAATTTTTAGAAGTTAGAAATTTTGGAAGTTTTACCGTAAGCTGAAAGAAAATCACAATCCAGGTTCTGCCAGTCAAACAACTTCTATGAAGCTCCAAGCTCATTGTAGAAAACAGTTCTTACACAATCTGCCAAACAAGCCAAGCTGAACTGAAATAATTCCGCCCTTTAAGAGTTAACACCAATACATACACTCTTTTCACTGTGGCGACATTAATCACAAAACATACAAGAACGCGATTTGGAGTATTATAAATAAACAAAATAAATGCCACTTGTGAGATCAACACAAACACTTCTACACTAATAACATCATCTACAACAATTATCGGTAAGAACTAATCCCTGCATGTTTTCACTATTAGAGCAACCATCCCACAATAAACTTCATATACCAAAAGAATTTCGAGTTAAACATTAAAGTTTCCATCTATACTGTACCTTGAAAACAGATTTCCACAAATACAAATAACTTCCAATATTAGAGATACATTCCAACCACGACTGAAACCTGACTCTTTATGAGTGAGTGATTTAGGGTTTTATGTGGTTTTCAGCAATCTTTCAGCCACATCACCATGGTCTCACCAATTCCATGTTGGTGTCAGGGCTCCTGTCTCTCCGGGCTGAAAGACAGGTGCCCGGGGCAGGACTCGAACCACAAGTGCCAAGGCTGGCAGATAGCTGGGCTGACGCGGTAACCACTGGACCATCCTGTGCCCACAATTCTTTATGAATCTTTTCTATAGAATTCTATTCTATGCAAATTTTCTGTGTTAAATTGACATACAACTAATAGAGTCTGACCACAGATGCATGGCAAATATATTTATAAAATTGCATAGCAACTATCTCTGATCTTCTCAAAGAGAGTTGAGATGAGATGATGTTTACGTTGCAAGGGAAATACTTCAGTCATAACATGTAATGTGCCAGATGTACACAAGGGAAAAGGTAATTAACTAAATGGATCAATAGAAAAAAAGTGAAAGCAAAAAATCCCAGTTTTACTCACCTTGTACAAGAAGCCCTATTCTTTCTATGCACCACTATGTCACTTCCCCATGAGGTATATAATCAGAATTAGTGTTTGTTCCTCTACATCAGAAGCAAACAAATAGCTAGGGTATATAAATATTAAATAGGGTGGGGGTGGAAGGGGCAAGAAGGGGATGCATCTATGTCTACCTCTCTGACCGATGTATTTTAATCAACAAACTTCCTCACAAATTAAAACACAAATTATGCACATACTAGAAAAAACAGGGCTTTCTTTAGAATTCTAAACTGAGATAATTAAAGAGTAAACAAAACTGGAGTTTTCAAAACTATTTATGACCATTACAGACCTTACCAAAACCAAATCTGTATGGATCCTATTTATTTATTAGACCCACCCAAATCCCTGTTTCAATGGTTGACTCTATGACCTTCAATTTTTCCTTGTTGGAATTTTAAATTCTTCTAATTTTTGTTCTAATGTTTGAAGGTGTAAGCCCCATTTGATGCTTAAGGAAAAAGGTCCAAAAAAGAAGAAGCCAATTTAAACTTCTTCCAGCCTCCTGACCCAATGATCATAGTTTTGACCTTTCAGATATGTACTTAACCATCTTTTATGACTTCAGAAGAATCTCCAAATTAGGTTGAACATTACATCAAAATATAATTCTTCTCCTGTGATTATGTTAAGCCTCTCAAGAAAAACAATTTTCATTTAACAAAGTCAGCTTCATGGAACATAAATGATTTTCAAAATGACAAATTTTGTTTTGGAGTTTTACATTGAGACACTACTGTGATGGAGTGCAGCATCGTCCGACTTTGTCCACATACTTCCGTGCTGAGAGGCAATCAAAAATGAGCTGGGTGTTTTGACTTCACAAGTATACCAACATCCAAAAGAAACTAAACCAAGAATTTCAGAGATGACTGAAAAATATTTTAAAGAAATTTCTTCAAGACTGTGTAGTTTCAGCATGATCCGAACAAATGAAACTTCACACCAATTTGAGTGAGTGGCTCTGGATTAACGTGAATTTCTGTAATTTTTCAACCATATCGTCACGGTGGTTACAGAGGGCTCCCATCACCATGACAACACGACAGCGACCCAGGCGAGATTCGCGCCCTCACACCAATTTGATCATATGGACAAACACCTTGACAAAGAAAATATCGGACAATGATGTCTCTGTCAAATAAAATTGAATTTTACTTTAATTAGGTCAAAGTGAACCCACAGCTGATGGTTAATTGGGTCCACAGCTGATGGTTAATTGGGTCAAGGTGAACACACAGCTGATGGTTAATTGAGTCAAGGCGAGCCAAGACCTGATAGCCAACTGGATCAAAATTATACCCACTACTTCATGGGCTCTCGTGCTTATTTTTAAATTCCTGTTACCTCTCCAGGCTGAAAGAACAGACCACAGAGAGATTCAAACCCAGGACCTCAGACTACTGGACGATGCTATCTACTGAAACTACAAAAACATGTATCCTATCCGCTTCATTTTTCACTTAAAACAGCAAAACCC
Organism: Diodora aspera; assembly: GCA_031471655.1. Taxonomy (NCBI): domain Eukaryota; kingdom Metazoa; phylum Mollusca; class Gastropoda; order Lepetellida; family Fissurellidae; genus Diodora; species Diodora aspera. The sequence continues at coordinate 10,303 of JAUELE010177934.1, forward strand.
CAAACACTAAGGTAGAATTAGTGCGAGAGGGGAATGGTGTTTTACGTCACTACCGACAATATTTCAGCCAAAGTGCGATGACTTAGATGAAATCAAGAAAGGCTAAGATAAATTAACTATCAAAACATGACACAAAATAGTGATATGTCAAAGTCATCGACTGCTTCTGATGAATTAAAAATGATCACAAACAACAAGGTTGCGATGGTTGTAAAATTAAAAACGTCAAAAAATTGTAACCGTCAACTATACATAAATAGCTCAGAGCCAATGGTCAAAAACAATTTTGATTTAGGAACTAACCCTGGATATTCCTTGTCAGGTTGTACAAAGGGATGTACCATAACATTATTTCTGCTTGAAAAAGGAAATTACTTTCCCCAAACCTGAAACATAATCCCTATGGAAACTGTATGAAGCTAATTGTCAGAACATAATGGTATGTCATAGAAAATACTACAAACTACTTTCAAATAAGGACTGGCCCTTTTTCAACCTTATTTCCACTTTGTGCATAACTTTATCCACTCATCTGCTCTTCTTGTTTGAGTTATTTCCCCTGCTTACAAGTTATCTCCCCTGTTTATACAAGTTATCTCCCCTGTTTATACGAGTTATCTCCCCAATGTGTAATTCATAGAACTAAGAACTGTAATTATAACGAATTTTTGTACATATTTGATGGGAAACAAAAATTTCCCATATTTTGTCCTTGAGACTTTATAAACACGCTATTCTACGTACTTCAACACAAGTCCCAGAAATGTCAAATCTAATCTAGAGTTCTCTCCCTTAACAGGATTTCATTTTCTGAAAACCTCTTTAGTCAGTGCTGTCTACCTTATACTGGTCCCCTACCTCTGTAAACTCTCGATTTTAACAATTTTGTTTTGTTAACAAGACAAAAAATGACTCCACAAATGGTTAAATATTCAATGGTTTACAATGTTTTGGTATTGTCCAGGACTATATACCAATCAAATCTGTGTCAATAAAAATTAATTAAAAAACAAAAACAAATCAGAAAAATTTAGCAAATATATGCTGAAATTGATCTCAACATTGTGATATGGAACTGTTCAGCATTTAACTAATATTTGATTGTTTTGTAGAGTAGTTTCATCAAAAGATAGCAAGGTAGATAACTCTGAGTAGAGACTGCTTCAGAAACTGTAAAGGAAGAGTTGTCTCCCTCTACAAGCACTATCCACCATTTTGAACTGCTGCCTCCAATTTTAAAACATGAGGTAGATTAGAACACAGGCTCACCAAGGTGAGACGCTTCTGATATCGGAAGTGGTCGGTTGTGACACTGAACTTTAATAATAACATTCTATTTTTTTAACAATTTTTTCAAAGCTTACTGGAAAGATGTAATTATCTGATAATTTACACAACATATTCATTTTCAAGACAAAATAAAGTCTTTCGCTCATTTTTTTAAATCGATGACCCACTTTGCGTCAACTTGTTCCTGAAGACTACACACAGGAAATGAGAATTCTATCTAATCAGCTTAATTTAGCAATATGAACAAAAAATTGCCATTCCATGAAATGAAGAATAGTAAATTACGGTAAAACTTCTAAAATTTCAAAGTTCTAAAATTTCAAAGGTGTTATTTCTGTCAAGATAATCAATTTATTCAAATCTTTTCAAAAATCCGAAAACCGAATTTCTAAAAATTTCAATTTTTTCAAAAATCCGAAAACCGAATTTCTAAAAATGGTGATTGTTACCTTCAGCAGTTTGTAAAATTTTGAATTTTTCACTTACGTTTTGGGGGCAATTTCTAGAATTTCAAATTCTAACTCTTTCAAAGATCAAACTCTTTCAAATTGAACACGTCCGAAAGTAATTATTTATTTTTCCTTTGAAATTTTATAAGTTTTACTATATTTAGTTTATAATGTCTGAACCAACCACTTTGGGTATTGCAAGGGTGTCACCTTGGTGGACCGGTGATAAGAGCCTAGCATCATTTCAGATATATATATCGTCTAAGGCTTCATTGGTCAATGAGTACAAACTCACACTTGAGTGCAACTGGTACATGGAGTTTGCATAAACATGTAACATACAGAAAATAAATACAAATATATGTTTTGTTAATTGTTGTAACCATCTCAACCGGTTGAAACCGCATCTGTCCTCTTCTCTGGCACTTCGTTTTCCGAATTTGGAAATACAAATCTAGTAGAAAACATATGCAATGTTCGAAATGCTTGTGTGAACATTCTGAAAAAATTATGACTAGGAGCGGATTCCGTTTCTGATTTCTCTCCAGAAGCATCCAAAGATGGATTATCTTCTGGACGACTCTCCTGAGTGGGGCTGTCGATTCTTTCACAAACTGAATCTCTATTTTCCGATTTTGAACTCTTTGGCTTCGAGTCAGAACCTCCTTTTCCATTTGTTTGGCGAGTGCTGGAGTTATGTCCCTTTTTACTACTGCTTTCCGTCTTACCCTTTTTTGATCCATTTTCCTGAACTAGATCAACATTTGTGGCACTTTTAGGTGGCGGGGTAATTTGATCACGTAGAAACACGACAATAACAGAAATATTATCATTTGATCCATTGTCACGCGCATAGTTCACAATATGATGGGCAACCATCTTGCGATCGCCATTGTTATCGTTGATATGTTTGTAAACAATGTGCGGGAGCTCCTCGGCGGTCAAGACGTCCCACGCACCATCACAGGCAAGAACAATGTAGTCTTCCTTCCCATCCAAGTCAAAGCTGTGAACCTCAGCATCACTGCAGATGAAAGGCTTCTGAGTCAAATCACCTGAAACAGAAATTAAACTTCAAAATTAAAATCTACCAATGAATAATATTGTTGAGTCTTATATAGCGCTAACTCCAGCGCTGCGTGCAAATACAGCACTACGCACTGCTCAAAGCGCTTCAAGCATTATTACCCCGGTCCAACCTAGGCAACCCACTGAGGCGTACTGAAGATTATCCACACTCCACGCCGGGTACCCAGTTTCAGCTGGGTCGACTGAGACAAGTGGAGTAAAATACCTTGTCCAAGGGTACAACACAGCGCCAGATGGGCTCGAACCCGGCTCGTCAGATCACGAGTGGGACGCTCTACCTCACAGCCACCGCCGGAATGCTTTTCAGATACCATCATAGCCCCACCTCCACCCCCCTCACCCTCACCCCTTTGTCAGTTTGACTTTTACATGAAAAACTTTTGTGGATAGCAGGTTACATTTTTGAAGGGGGAGCATCCTAACAGGAATGCTTCTCAGATACCATCATCCCCCACCCTCACCCCTTTGTCAGTTTGACCTTTACATGAAAAACTTTTGTGGATAGCA
>JAUELE010178039.1:0-22752 GCA_031471655.1 Diodora aspera
AGGTAAAAAGAAAGCTCCTTACATTAATTTAAAGCAGTATCACAATGTTGGGAGTTTCCGCATCGCTTCTAATTCCAGGAAGTGTACTATTTGTAGGTCAGCTTCCACGAATTTAAGAAGAGAAGACACAGTTACACTCACGGGGGATCTAATACTCGTGTTAAGTACAGTTTCGTTGATTTATTTCAAAACGTAACTAAAATTTTCTACTTGTCCGCGGACGACTAACGTGAAAAAATTAGCTTGTCCGTATTCAAAATTTCCCGAGTCGTGCATAGTATTTTCACACCCCTGAATGAATGCTTCAGGAGATCATCTTAGACAAAACAGATAAACACCGATGTTGAAAATTTCGATCGGTGTATCTTGTGCTGACAGATCTATAGGGGTTTGACAATGGGTTACTCTTGGCAGACCAGGAGTGTCAACATTTTCTTCAAAGTTTAAACAAACATCAGAAACATGAAAGTATACTCTTCAAAAGGCTGAAGGTACGAACCTTGTACACGCTCTCCTGCTCTGCCTTCACTTTGTTGGTGTTGAGTATTCTCGACCATACTTCTCCTCTGAGCCGATCAGGGATGCCTTTGTAGATTCTCCTGTTTAACTGTAATCAACCATGATTATCTCTTGTGAAAACTTTAATTAATTGGAATACACATCTACAACAACTACATCATAGCTCACATAACATCAGTTCATTCTTTTATCAAATGCCCTTCAAGATAGCAATACCGTTTCACTGCTTCAGAACATACGTACGCAACTAAATCACCTTTAATTTTAAGTCACCAAGCACTTATGAAAAGTACTAAAATCAACCACTGTACACCTCTAATCTGGAAACGCAGTATTTTATCCGTTAACTTGGAACTTCCCTCATGACAATAACTCAAAATTCCAAACTTTGAAGGCACAATTGAGTCTAATCAAAAAGGCTTAAAATTTGCTCATCAACATTACTACAATGTAACTAATCTCTCAGGGCACCATATCTCGAGGTGGTGACCCATACAGACTTCAAAACAGTCAACATATCCAGGATACAGCTCAAGGAGAGAGAAGTAAATAATAAAACCATAGTTACCTTTTCACCCGGGTAATATTTGTCCCAGTTTTTGATCATCTTTACCCATTTCTGGGTTCTCTCCATCTCCAGTGTTTTGGCCTGATGTCAAACAAAGTAAGGTATCAACTTAAACTCTCCGAGTCAATGACACTGGTTTCAGCATGATTTCAGTTACATAATCATTGCACCATTTCCAAGCTGAATGATAAATACTGACCACCAAACTTAAACCCAGTCCTGACACCATATTCTTGACAATAGAACTCTGTATTTTGTAATGAATTACCGGTACTTACAAACTGAGAGAACTATTGTCAACAGCGAGAACAGTAGTTCTGAAGCCTTTTTGCCCCATGCACCATTTTTGCCATAGGTCAGAATGGCATTCTTTCCTTTTCAAGACTGTCTAATCCAAAAGGTGCATTTCAAACAATATTTATTATATTATCTCAGGGTTTTTTTTGTTTTGAAATTTTTGATTAGCAGTTTTGCTCTCAGAATGAAAATGATTAGCATTTCGCACGAATTGATCAGCATTCAGCTGAAATTGAGTAGCAACCAGCTGAAATTGACTAGCAAATTGCGATGCGAACCTGAACAAAAAATACCCTGCATCTGTGGATCTGCATCTCAGTCTCCTCCAGTTAGAAAAACCCATTTAGCAAAAGCTTAATCACACTCAGGTTGAGTTAAAGAAATAAGAATTCTGCATAACTAGATGCTGAACAATTTTATCGCACTTAAAATCGATTTGAATGAATAAAATTGTGTTTCATTAATGTCTTTTAGTTGGACCAAGGCTACAAAACTGTACAGTATTTAAATTACGTCGTATAGTTTAGCTTCATGCCACCACCTACTCATCTTTCATTTCATTTTTAGCTATATCTTAAAATGGTGATACTATATATCTTACCTTTGCCTCGTGGGCATCTGAGGACGCAGGTAAGCGGTGGTCACTGAAGATATTAAAACAGGAAAATTTCATTCTGTGCACACTCCAATGAATGTTTAGATGTACAAGTACAATCAGTTAAAAAATGTAAAACATTGAATCACTTTTTGGTCAAAAGAAAATATGTTAAAATGCAAGGATTTCAAATATCCATAAGTTTTATTTTTACCCTTAAATTTTCAAGCAAACGTGCACATTTTGATCAAAAATATTTGTACATATTATCCTGAATTTTAAGGCTCTATTGGTAAAACTTGAAATTTCTAACAGTATATTTTCATATTTTGTCAAAATATAATTAAAACAAATGAATACTTTCTTACACAGCCAAGTTTTCATGGTCATATTCTTTGTCACAAACCTAATCCTGTTTCCACAAGTGACAAACAATTCTGAGCAAATGATTTTTTTTCACAAGAGTTTCAATTCAATATTTCAACAAAAACTGCTGACTCAGCAGATATTACTAAGCAATGATGACAATAGAAACATTCTTCAGACAGTCTATATTACATACTGTATGAAGCCAAATCTGTCTGTAACATGGTACACCTCGAAGGTCGGGTCCTCCCAGGGGTCAATCTGGGCTCCTTCTTCTCTCCCCTTAAATACACATAAATCCATCATTTAAATAAAGTCAATGTATCATTACTGAAAATTTCAATATGATCTTGTCAAACTTGATACAATTATCCACAGTTTTCAACCAAACAGATTAATTGCAAAACAACAGATGTAAATTATTTTGAAGTTACAGAAAACACAACCAATCAAAGGCGATTTAAACCAATGATTTCAATCGGCAATCAGTGCATTATAAAACCAATGATTTCAATTGGCAATCAATGAACATAAAACCAATTATTTAAATCCGCAAATCAGTTAATATAAAACCAATAATTTCAATTGGCAATCAGTTAACATAAAACCAATGATTTTAATCGACAACAGTGAATATAAAACAAATGATTTCAATTGGCAATCAGTGCATTATAAAACCAATGATTTCAATTGGCAATCAATGAATATAAACCAATTATTTAAATCCGCAAATCAGTTAATATAAAACCAATGATTTTAATCGGCAACAGTGAATATAAAACCAATGATTTCAATCGGAAATCAGTTAATATAAGGGGTTAACTATCCCGTGCCTTGTACTGACTGCAGTTAAGGGTCAACATCAAAAGAAACGTACCTTGTCATACTTGGCGACAATATCGGCTCTCTCCTTGGCAGCCCGTTCAATTTCGTCATAATCAGTGACAGTGCTAGTTGCTGCAAAAGAACAAAGTTGAGTTTTATAATGCTTTTGGTCATATGGCCATAGTTCAGCAACAGATTGAAGACAAAAGAACCACAACAAGATCACCATTTCACTTTCAGATGTCTTCTACAACAAACATTGAGCCTCTTTCTGTTATCTGTCTCCCAGACCCTAGAAAAATCAAATAAAATGGAGCCTGCCCAAGTTTAGATATTTAACAAGTCTAGGAATGCTCAGCTCTAGGCAGAAATAAGGAATATCTCTGGGCTCCTTTTCTGATTTTGTGAATTTTTTGTTGGTATTATGAACATAAGTTTGTAGATTAAGCTTATTTCTGAAATTAAATGTTAGTCTACTCTTTCCACACAGGTTAGTACTCCCCACAAGTCCCCAAGGTACCATGATCCAAATGAGAGGAAAGACCAATGTCTGTCTAATCTGCTTTCTTGGAACTGCACAGAAGTACCTTGCTCATCTGTTGGCACAGTAAGATAAGCTGTGACAAAAAGTGTTCAGGGTCATGTGTCCTGAGCCCAAGTTAGCCTAGGAGGGACAGGGAAGGGACAGTCTGACACATCTGATAAAAATAATGTCCAAACCCCAACCCAAACAAACACAACCAAAAGGGAATCAGCAAAGTGTAACAAATGAACAAGTCATTAGCTATTCATATTTAATTTACATACATGGCATATCTCCTGATTTAGGTGAACGACTCCTGATTTTAACACCTATCTCCCTTCGACTTCCGAGTCAATTTTTTATATCTCCTGATTTTTTTGTCAAACTGTTATAAACCTATTTTGCAGATGTCTATGGTATATACAACAGTTTTAGAAAACCTCCCCTTTGGGACCCCAATTTCCACCTTTGGCAGGTATAGGTTATGTCATGTACATGGATTCAGAAGAGTGGGATGAAATGTAGTTTACCGGTAGATTTAATTTCAGCAATCTTTCATCTGATGCAAAAATACATCTCTAAACATGACACCAGCTGACACGAGCAATCTGTTACACCATTACATCACTGACAGATTACAGAGTCGACAATAAATATGTCAATCAGATATTACAGCAAAGACATAGTCACTGTCCTATAAAAACCAGCATTACATGGCATTACTGGTGTTAACTCCTGTTTATAAATGTTAGCCACACATAGATGATCTAATTTTTTGTCACTGCACCAGCTGACTTCCATGGAAAATCATGGCATGTCAACATAAACTGTCCTGTGCTCCATTGTGATTCACTCACCAGATGAAACTGCTAATATTGGCCTGTGTTAAGTGTCAAGTTTGCTTATCACTGGAAATGTTAACACCAGAAAAACAGCAGCTTTGATAACAGGATGGTGATGTGTCCACAGATACATTTACACATTGGAAGTGTCAAATTTAGGGAAAGTCACTTCACATATTAAACACAGTAGGAAACGTATCATGACCTGGCAACATGGTGAACAATTAATTAATTAAATTAAATTTCACTGTTTGGTTAGAAAATGATAAAACAAAACTTGTAGAATTGGGTGACACGTTGCAACTTTTCAAGTCAAACATAAAGATGGGTACAGAAGGACATTTAATACGGCCATTCTGAATTAGTAATTATCATATATATCCAGTAAATCAGTAATTATTAAGTGTATCCAATAAATTAATGTGCAGTTCAACATTTGGAAAAGAAGAATCTTTACTTTGGAATAATATCAGAGAGTTGAGTTGAAATGATGTTTTACGTTGTAAGAGCAATATTTCAGCTATAACATAACGTGATGTGCAAGGTGCACATCGAGCTAAAAAAAACAGTTCAATAGAAAGGAAAGTGAAATCAAAAGATCCCCATTTTAGTCACCTTGTATGACAAGCATCAATTGGGTTACTGAGGCCCTATTCTATCTACATGACAGCACGTCACTCCCCCGAAGCCCCACAGGGTTAGTGTCAGAGAGAATACCATAATAATTTGTCTGTTTGCAGACACCCTCACAACCATGAATAAACACTATCGGTTTCCCCTCTCATAAATAGGAAGGCAAATTAGACGAGACTTCAAACGTAGAATGACAGAAACTGCTATTTCATGTGCTTGAAATGAGACCAATCTTACGGAAAGATGCACAAAAATATGAGCTCACTGCTTCCTGTCCCTCATGTTCTGTTCAGTACAATCTGATTATTATATCCACTTACCATAAAATTACCGGAAGTGCTACCTAAACAGTGACCATTGAATGTCAAAAATATTATGAGTATACACATTTCCTGATTATTAAATCTTAAAAATATTAAGGGAACACATGTTCTGACCATTAGAAGTTAAAATTATGGGAATACATTTTCTTTTTCTGCACATGAAACGTGAAAAGTAATATGGGTACACATTTACTATAACACTGCCTATTGCTGGCTGGAAATTTCACCCAAATACAATTGTAATGGCAAGTACTCGGCAGGAAAAGGGTTGAATGCTAAAATATTTTCTGACTATTCAATGTTGAAATATTTCTGATTAGGCAATGATAAAAATCTGGAAATCCGTTTTCCTAAGCGTAAACACTTCTTAGTGTATTTCTTAGCATGAAAACCGGGTCAAACGAGTGACCCACTACACAGATAATGGTTTTCAATTGTACAAAATCATTTTCAGACCTTAGAACATTTCTAGCAATTCATTCTTAATTGGACACACAACATTTGCACTGAAATGTTCTGCATTCTTCCACATGGAACCAATCTGTTCCTCCCCACTAGCAGCTGGACTAGTTCTGATCCAAATAAACAACATCCTCCTACATTCAAATTCTCAAAAAATGAGTGAGTTAATGCTATATATATATATTTATATATCACTTTTTAGTTGTCTGTCTATGATATGAACAACACTGTTGACTAACAGCTTTTCAACTATTCATACTCATGTTCATTTGGATTCAAAGAATAACCAGCCCTCGAGAATTTCTTCCAGTCTGTTAAAATTCATGCCAAAAATTGACATCCCATTGGAAAATAAATAGGGCAAAAACTGATCAAAGAGAATCCAATTTTCTTATGCAAATTGAGTTGGCCTAACATATCTCCTTCATAACACAACATGATATATATGCAAGATCTAGATCTATACAGAAAATGAACAACACTCAAGGGCGAGTTAAAAACAACAGATTCTTATTAGTATCTTCTAAAGACTACAAACAAAACTACACACGCCCAAAAGAACATGAGGTCATTCTACACTTTTATTAAATCTTCAAATTTCTGTTCCTACTTTAGAAACAGTTTTGCAAATTTATATCTTTCAGACTAACAACTTGATAACTTCCAGGGTCTCCCACAAAGGGTTATTCACACGCCAAGAGGTACAAGGTCTGATTTCAGGGCGTGTAAGGACAGATGGACAAATTTCAGGATTTTTAGAGTGAAAATAAAGGGTTTTCCATCAGAGGCGTGAAAATTAGGGCAGCAGCTCCCAAAAGGGAGATAAGTTATAACCATGGTTGGGAACCACTGACTCATATGATGACAAATATTTCCAGTCAAACAGAGTAGTCAGCATGCTGTCAATCCTGCTATAAACTACACTTGAGATCTGCATTAGTGTCTGATGCCTCAAAGCAAGCACTTGCAAATGAAATAACCTGTTTGATCCTTATACATTATTACATTAAAGACAAATGTGTCATTACATCAATGACACACAAAGTATTCAGTCCCCTCGGGTGTGATTCATTGAATTGTAAATTATTTATAAATTTAAGTTGGTCCATTATTCATTGGTTTACATGTCAGTTCAAACTCAGTCATCAGCAATGGACTGTTAGCAAGAGTTGACTTGAGTTGAAATGATGTTTTACGTTGCAAGGGCAATATGTCAGCCATAACACAACTTGATGTGCCAGGTACACAACGAGTGAAAAGACAGTTCATAAAAGGGATCAATAGAAAGGAAAGGGAAAGCAAAAGATCCCCATTATAGTTGCCTTGTACGACAAGCATTAAGTTACTGAGGCCCTATTCTATCTCAGTGACACCATGTCACTACCTTGAAGCCCCACAGGGTATGTTAACAAGAAACAAGCAGAAATAATGTTTTACATTCTACAGCTAGTCTTTCAGTCATAACAGTATGCAAGATGATGGTTTGTAGTTGAAAGGCAGCATGATCAGCTACTGAGATTTAAGTCTGTCTTCATACTGAATGAGCGCTCCAGATAAGGCTGTACATGCGTATGTACGCAAGTAAACGAGTGAGTGAGTGACTCTGGATTAACGAGACTTTCGATAATTTTTCAACCATATTGTCACAGTGCTGTGCTAGATTCAGATTCCTGAAACGGACCTAGGAGTTTGCTGCAACTAAAGATTCTTTTTAAATTACATATTCATGAACTACAGATGCTATTTTAAAGTGGTTTTGTTGTTTGTATGTAATATTGATAAAATGTGTGGCTATGCACATTTGCTTGTGGCTAAATGATGGAGAACTGTTTGAGCCACAGTGGCTAACTAGAAAAATTTCTTAGCGCACGCACAGAGAAGCATGCTGTCACTTAGAACAAATAGGGCCCCAACAGCTCTATGCATGTTGTAGTTCTAATGCAACCAGAATAAGAATTATTTGTTTGTACTTCTTCCAACATCACTTAGTTATGTCTGCACCTTCCATCACAGATGACATTCTGTCTGAAAGATCAGCCGTACAATGTATAATATAATTTATTTTGAACTCAATTTTTTAATGTTCCCTTCTTTTGTGTGCATTGAATTTCAGGTAGAATTATGGTCGATAGTTTGTACCTGTTGCATATAAATTTACAATTTTTTAAAACCCTCTCTAAGTTTACTTCAGATTATGAATGCACCTAAATTAATCAACGGTAGATGCCTCATGACATCACAACTTACCAGCAATTTCTTCTGCTGCCATTGCTCTTTGTGCAAGAGATGCGGCAGAGCTGCCATTTTTTCCACTTCGTACGCTCGCGCCCAGCCCGGTCCTCGTGACTTCTCATCCATGGATTTGCTACTAAATCCCCCCATGTCCACATCATAGATTCCAGGACCGCGTTTTCTTGTCTGAATAACAAAATATAGTCGTAATTCATTAGGGGATAGTAATGTTATGTCATTTGCAGCAACATCCACTTATGTATCAAATTAAAAGAAAGAACAGTTCAGTGAGACTGTGAGCACTCTTGGAAAGTTTAATGCAAATTTACATAATATGTCTTTAAAAAGCAAGAAAACACAACATTCAGTACAATTTACATCAAATAAATGTGGACAAAACAAAATTAAAGAAATTCTTACCAGATCATGAGTAAACTTTTTGTCATATGCTATCTCTGTGTATGTTCCTGGTATTTTGCTCTTAGGGTGGACACCGGACACATCAAACCTTTTTAAAATATACTCATTATCAGTCATGATGTGAAGAATACTGATACCCGGTACAGATAAGTTACATGTCACTCTTCAGATTATGCTTATCGAGAACGCAGACCTCTCAAGTTTCAATGTTGACAATGAGTGAGACAAGCATGGCGAAGCCATGGGATGGAAATAATGCATTCTGAGAGCTTTCACCATGTTTTACACCTGTGTTTAGAATTGAAAAACGTTTTCACGTAGAGCCCCAAACATGAATCACTAATGTTTCCTTAATGATGTGGACGGGCAGACATGATAAAAGACATGAATATGGTCACTAACAACAGTGTTTGGTTACTACTAAGCTAAAATGGCAGAAGATGGTCTTCACAAGTTTTGAAAAAAATAAATATAATGAAAAATTGACAACTATTATCAAAATGCATGAGAATTACATGACACTGTGTGAAAGCGTAAAAATTGTTTAAATGCATGAGTCTTACACGCAATCCGTGAGACTGGACAAGACCAAGAACGTCTCACAAAAATATGTGTTCAAATTATCCATTTTAATTCTTTATATCCAGTTATTTAAATAGACTTCGTCAAATCAGGTTGAGCATAAACTTGATACAAAGTTTCTTTATTGAATTCAACAGCTGTTTCCAACATGGTACTGTTGAATTATGCTGGAGTCTATTTAAAACTGGTAAATATGCATTCTATCAATACATAAATGTTCCCTTCACAAGTTTCTTTACAGCATTACAAATGTGACGAAACACTCAGCAGTGAATGAATCAATAGTGTTTATATACCAGTCACTCTCACACGAGTCCACTAGCCCACAATAAATATTGTACGCTCATAATGGAATGTACTGCCCAACCCATGCCACCCTTTTCATTATGTACCTGGGAATTTTAACAGGTAATGATTTTCTCCATACCTTAGTCAAGTGCACAAAGGCCACTCTGTGATTTAGTTCCAAACATTACAAAGAAAGGAGAGGAAGTCATAAAAGTGTCACCCCTGAGACACTCAACTGTGATTGTCAATATGATCAAGATTTATCAGTACATCAAAATTGCACACTGTCAAGATCTGATGTTATTGCAATCACCATAGCCGTTCACTTTGATGAGGCATGGCACAAACAAAAAAATATTAGATTTCATCTAGATGAGATGCAAATTGTTCCCCAAATTGTTACTAGACTAGACCTATTTAAAGATATTTATCTAGGACACTTAGGCTAGTGTGCGTGCAACACTGATAATGAATATTTAATAAAGAATGTGCCATGGACTTCAACAGTAATGGGATACATATGAATTATTTACAAACTACTTCAGTGATTGTTTTGTTGATATAGATGTAGACTAATTTTGACTGTAATGATAATTAGTAAAATAAACACTGTTAAAATTTTATTTAGACCCCCACCTAGATCTACATTTTATTTCAGTTTTAACCCATTTCAAATCGATTTGCTTACGTTTGAACCAGTTCGTGTTCAAACTTACAATCAAATTAAATGCACACGTTATTGTTTGCCAACGGTAACTAATTTTGTGTGATAAATTGTGACCCGTATCCACGCAAATCTCCGAGACTCAGATCTGTACCTGAAGACGCCTTAATATCCAGCAACAGAAACGTACCTTGCCGTTTGTGTCCCAAAAGGGGCTCCTTCGTATTTTTTGTCAGCCATTTTGTCCGCTTTAAAAGTTAAAAAGGGAAATTAGGAAAACTGATTGTCGATCTCTTTTACCTCCCACGTTAACATTTCCATATATTGTTATTACACCGCACAGCAATCACAATCACAAATCTATCGATATTCTGGCGCGGAGCTGTCTGCTAGCACGGTCACATGGCAACCCGACGCTTACGCTAGAACCCAAATCGATTTAAGCCTTTTCGTCTCACATAAGCATATTTGGTCAAAGTTAATATAACATTGATTTGCAAATGAAAACAAAATATATATTTTAAAAACATAATTGAAAAAGACCCATCTTTATCTGGTGTTTTATAAGTTTATCTTCATAGAAATTTGGATAGAGATTAGGAAAAGGGAGATAATTGTACAAAATGAAGATGAAATTTCGTATCGCCACTAAGGGAGTTCAAACCTATTTTTCAAGAAAATTGCCGAGAGCAGGAAAAGTTTTGATTTTTAGAGTTTTTCAAACATGTAAGCGTCTATTAAATTTATAAATTTATTACAGATAAATACGCCACCTAATACAAAATGCTTTAAGTTTTCATGAATATCTTTATTAAAAAAATATTTTATAACCAATTCATTGATTGAATTTGAAATGGTATGCCAGTTAAGAATAGTTTCTTTGTCAGATTCTTTTGCTGAGGCTGACAGAGGCTGAAAATGTAACTACCCTGAATGATTTAAATAATCTTATTTTTGTTCTTGGTTGGGTACTATAGATGACAAGATGGTTGGCGAAAAAACATAATGGACTTCTGTAGCAGCTAATCTTCCAGCACAGGCTGGTCAGCAGTGCTGTTAAAAGCAAACAAGGAAAAGCTTGTTCAAGAGAGGGAGAGTTGTGAAGAGGCCGAGGTAAGGAGTTCCACAGTTTGGGACCAGCAACTGAAAAGGCTCTTTCCACTATCTTGGTTTTAATGAGAGGAACGACTTGCTGGGTTTTTTTTCTGATGATTTCACAGTCCTTGAGGGCAGGTAGATCTTAATCAGCTCCTTTACGTGAGTGTGAGTATCTTGAAACAAATTCTTTGCTTCACAGGCAGCCAGTGGAGTTGAAGGAGTACTAGCATTATATGATCGAGCTTTCCACTTTCACCAGTTGAGTGCAGGAGGAAAGCCCTCATCAACAGTGGGGAACTCGATGACAAACCAATAGCGATACCACAGTGTGGCAGGGTACCGTATGACCACTATGTAGAAATATGGACTACTACCCTCTGGTCAGAAGGCCCAGTCAACTGAGGTATTCCCCTCCTCCCCCCCTTGGAAATTTTGGATGCGAAGATGCATTACATAGGATGCAGTATACCAAATCGCAAAAGAAAACCCGGTTTTCTCTTTTGTTTGGAAGATGTCAAGACTTAAAGCAAGTCCATGAGAACAAGCTGTTGGGCAACTGCAAGCTGGCCAGAGCATTTGAAATGTTGCCAATGCCTTCAATGTGAACATTACAACCATTTATCAACTGCAACAACATTTTGTTGACCCACTTGGCCTCCCCACCATCGACAGGTCCATTTCCAGTGGGCGACAAGACTCATCTGATCCAAAAAAGTTTGGCATCAAGATATACCCATACCCTGTATAAATGTCTCAGAATACAAGTCTTGTACATATTCAAATGGACTTGCATTTCTTTTGCAGTTCAGTATATACATAAAGTGATGTATAGCTTGTGAAATGTATGCGAGTAATCACGATATTCCATCTGTGCCCCTTTATCTCTGTGTGTGTGTGCGTGTGTGTCACTATATGTAATCTAAAATTTAAGAAAAACGCATCAAATTTGCAGTGTCAGTTTTGCTGAATCCTGTTGTTCATTCCAGACAAACAGGTTTTTAAAAGACTAAGTGAGATGATTCCAGAGGGTCACCAATGTCACTGCAATATAAAGTACAGTATACACTTGAAATAAAATTTGTAGGAACATTGTGCCAAGGTATGTCCAAACAAACAATTCCGAACATTAACGCTTTTAACCAAAATGTCCATGTTACTTAGGCCCCACACATTTGAAGGTTACATTACAGTTGTCATTCATCAGTTACATCTCCAAGGCATAGAGCCACTGCAGCAGCACTCTTTGAACTCACATGCAAAAGTTCTTTCACTTTCCCTTGGTGTACATCTTGTACATCATGTCGTGTTATGGCTGAAATATTGCCCTTGCAATGTAAAATATCATCACAACTCGTCTCAACTCTCAAAAGTTCTTTCACAGACAATGGCTTGCAGCTGGAGGCATTTCTCAATAATTATTCTTTATCATGCATTTCAGATCTCTACAAATTTTGGGACATTTTAAGTGATTTTGTTATTTTACATGGTTTTCACAATCTTTCAGCCACATCACCATGGTGTCGCCTACATCAGATTGGTGTCAGGATTCAATCTGAAAGAGAGGTACCAAGGTGGGATTCGAACCCATAACCACCAAGACTGGCCGATTACTGGTCTGACACTTGAACCACTGTGCTTTCCTGCACCTTGGGACATTGTAAGAGCAAGATATGAAAGCATGCCTTGTATGAACATGGCCAGTATTTAAAAATAGTAACTGACATGCAAGATGTTAAAGATGTTTGCGGTCTTCAGCATGCTGTCCTTCTAGTGAGTGCTTTTTACATGCCTTTCCAGCATTGCTGATGTTGGTTACTTATTGAAGAAGGAAGGCAAGTATCGCTAAAATGGGGCTGGATGGTTTATGCAGTGTGATCGAAGCTATAACAGGAGTGAATTGACAAAAGATTTCATGATCCGACATTGCAAAGGATGACAACCGAATATATCAAAAGCCCCCTTCGATGTGGGAATCAAGACCCAGGATCTTCCAATTCATTGGCACTACTCTTCCAACTGATGTATCCAATTGCCTCACAGTGCTTTTCAAAACACAACTTATTCTTTGTTGTTTGTTGTAAGAATCAGTTTCATCTTCAACAGTTCTCAACTTTTTAGTTACATGCACTCAGGAAAACTTGCTCAAGGGTGCATCAATGATTATTTCACAGAATCCGTACATGGCATACCTCCTGATTTAGGTGGGAAACCCTTTCCTGGTCATTTTACTAGATCTCCTGATTTTTTTGTCAAGTTGCTTTTTAATTTTTTATGTAGATGCCTATGGTGCATATATAACAGTTTAAGAAAACCTCCCCCTTTGGGTATCCAATCTCCATAATTATGGGTTATATGCCATGTATGAGAATCCGGTTTAACCACATTTGTCACCAGCTCACTTGAGAGTCTCACCCAATCAGATATAATCAGCTCTTACATGTACTGGATATTTCAGCAATGAACCAAGGGTTCCATCATTGTAATGAACCACTGACTATTCTATCCATCATGTAACAAGACAGAGTGAGTTTAATTTTTTAACATGGCATCTGAGAATCTTTCAGCCACACCACCCCTCAATGCAACACTCGTTGCAAACAATAGAGAAATGTTTAGTTTTATTTTTGAGCAAAACTGATTATCAGATTGATTGTATACATATTGCCTGATGTTCCATAACGATTTGCCATAAAAACAGGTGCTGAAAAACCTGTCCACCAATGGCAACATACCTCAAAAACAACTTTTTTACAGAAAGTATTCAGGGAAGACACCTTCTGTTAGCTCCTTCATTTCAAACCAAAAAGATAACAGAGACTGTATGATCTATTTAAATAACATTTATCTTTATTTATTAATGGCAGACTTCTCTCTAGAGAGTTAATCCAGTTCTGTTGTCATGTGGGAGTATGATGTGTAAGATGAGAGGAGTAAAACAGCATGGACAATATACTGAAAACACGAATTCTTGGAAATATAAAACCTTGTCAATAAATATACATGAAAACCTGAATATACACTAAAAAGGATGAGGGGTGAAATTAATGATAAAAGAGGAAACTCAGAATAAACATTTTAGGCAATGTACATGCTAATGCTTAATAAAAAATATTATCCTTTTTTAAAACCCCTCAATACATCCTCCTGAAGGTGAGCTTGAAGATGAAATCTTAAACATAGTTCATGTAATGAAGAACGACCAGCAGCAGCTGATAAGATGAATAACATTATTTCCTAACAGAGTATGTACACTGTAAAACACAATTGTACATAACTAAAACCCTCTATGTCTTGGTGTCTGAAGTAATATTTACAGCACAAAATCTGGATCATCGTCACTTCCACTTTCATCATCACTAATACGTCTTCTTTTCTTCTTCTTTTTCTTCTCAACTTTTATTTTAGGTGTCTTGGGTGTTCGAGGTGCCCTTGGTGTCCGCTTCTTCTTCTCCACAACTCGACTTGGTCGTTGAATGTAAGCATATGAATATGCCGAGGATGGTACCGGTACGGAACCCTCCTGTAATTAACAGAAACGTGCATGCACTTTAAATATAATGATGAATATATCTTCTGGTGATTAAGCAAAATCTAATCATAATTATGTCTTCATGCCATAGGCAGGAAGACCTATTGTTTCTATTAGATTTTTTGTTTTTCTTCTTCCTCTTATTCTTATTATTATTATTTTTCCTTCCTGCACTTATTTTGTTCCACTCAAATCTCTGAAACGGTTAATCCTAGTTTGTTATTATTTCTGTCTCCTTCAGCAATGACCATGAAAGTGTATAAAATCAAATTATAAACCGACAAAACCCCTATTAAGTAATAATTTGAATCCCAATGCAAGCAAATTCACATATACTTGACAAGTGAGTGAGTGAACAGTTTATGGAGTTTGAAAGATGTACTTCTTTTTGTGTAGAAATGACACAATAGTGAGAATAACAAATATGAAATTGGAAATAAATAAGGTGAGAGAACCTTTCACTATGAAGCAATGTACCAGTAATGTGCACAATCCACACATTGAAGAAGAGTGAGTGAATGTGATTTAACGTAGCAGTGGGTAATATTTCAACCATAACGCTTTGGTTGGTACAAAGGGCACCAAATGGTTGAGTCAAACGAAAGTGACCCAGCCGGAATTCGAACCCCCGACCTTGCGGTTGTGAGGCAGACGCTCTACCAACTGAGCTACCCGGGCCCCTCGTCAGAGGTGGTCAAAGGGAATGTGTGTGAAGAGAAAATGTAGCAAGTCATCGGTGTTTGGGGGGGGGGGGGGGGGGGGGGAGATAGCGATTGTATATTTCGGCATAAAACTTTTGTCTATTTTTTTGTCTTTAGCTGCCCCACTCTGCCAGTGATATCGACCAAGGTCAGAACAAAATGACTTCTTTCTTTTTGTTACAGTTCAGCTGTTCATAGAAACTGTTCACTAAAAGTTGAGTAGGATATTGTCTCAAAAGATATCTTTGTCAACTGGACATGTTCAGAAGAAGGTAGCTTCCTGCTGTTCGTCACAGTTTCACTTCAACTGTTCACTGGAATTTGACCTTGACATGACCTCAAAAGCTGAATGATCCGACCTCTGATTATCAACTTCTGTCATACCATCAGACTTTACAGCTGCTTAATTACACATTAACTTACAGAGGTAGAAACTACTGCTCCTCTAGGAATCCATTTCCTTTACTAGCCAAGGTTGAATCAGGGTACATTACCAAACACATATCGATCCTTGTAATTTTTACTTGCATTTCTGGGTAGCAACATAATTTGATAAATAAATACAAATGAAAATAATAACTAAATATAAACACATTGCATGCCACCCTGCAAATGTCTTCAAATACCCAAGGATGAACTCACACATGCTCCAGTTTGGGAACCTTTGATCTATACTGATTAGAATGATCATCAAAGTTTCACACAGACTGATAAAATTCTGTTACACTGTTCATCACACACACACAAAATAGAGTTCCTCAGTGTCCTTTATATTTGGGTTGACGCTTCTCTGTAAATGCTGTTAAACCTTCAATTCTGTCTTTAGTTGGTATAACCTGCAAACATATGACAGTATTTTATTAAATGTTGGGTTCCAAACTCTTCAAGGTTGCTGAAATCAAGTTTTTTTCAAAACTTAATACGGCTTTTAGAGTTCTTTCATAAATCAGTTTGATTTAAAAAAAAGATAACTCCAAAAAGGACTAACACATGCAGTTCTCGATACAGGTTATTCAACTGCTCACACTGCCTTCTCTATGATTGTAAAACTGTGCCCCAATACACCATTGCTACCGGCTGAGATTTTGGCAAAAATTTTGTCCACTATGCCAGATGTTTAAAATAAAACAAAAAACAAAATTTTGTAAGTGCATATTAATGTTTTTGTTGTTGAAGTTGCACGATTTGAAGAGTTTTGCCACATATGTACATGTAAATGAATCTTAACATTCAATGGAAGTATATTTCATATGAGTGTATTTGTAAAGAGGTTGTTTGCTCTCAACGTAAACACAAGCACTAGCAAAGGTCAACGTCGATGGGTCAGGTCTTACATAGTACCTGCCGGTGACAGTGGTGTTTGCGAGGTACGCCACTGCGTAGAGTTTTAGAGTTTACATCTGAAATGAAGATATTTTACAACTGCTTCAATCGGTAACCCAATCAGACATCGACTGCAGACATAGGAGTGAGTGATACAAATAAAGGTGGCAATCTTTCTGCTGTATCTAATGGAGTCACTTTTTCCAGACTGAAGATGGGAGCTGACCACCAACTGACCAAAGTAAAATTTGAACCCACACCCATCCAGCCTGAGACATTGAAGCTGTAACACATTAGATTACAGGGGCCTTATTCTTTCCAACTGAACCAAGAGCTTCCCTGTGAGCCACCATGTTTACACTTAGATTCAAAATTTCAAATGAGTCAATGATAATATATTTAATATGTTTTTCAGCAATAACACAGCTGTAGCACCACAAGGGCACTAAGTCAGGTTGAACAAAATATAAGTCATCGGACAGGACATGGATTAGAGCTCACGCCCAACAAGGCTCGGGTACATTTTTGTATATGCAGGCCAGCATCATGAGCATGCTATTACGATGCATGTCAGCACACTGTTATCAGTAAACCTCAAATTTGATATATCATCTCAAAGCAGTCCTTGTGAACTGACAAATACATGTACTCCATCTGCTACACAATCAACATTACTGAGTTAAGTAAAAATAACGCTGAGTTGATGATTTTTCAGTCAAAATGCGATGAGATGTGCAAATTACACACCTAGTGTAAAAAATTCTGAAATACATTAATAGAAAGATAACCAAAAGCAAAAGATGAATGAATGAAATGTTGCAAGCTTAACGTTGCTGTGGGCAGTATTTTGGCAATAGCACGACGATGAAAGCAAAAGATTCCATTTTAATTGTCTTATATGGCAAGCTTGGCTTAATTCTTTCTGTCAGCACCAGGGGTCACAGTTGTGTTGAGAAGATGTTTCACACTGGAAGACAATATTTCAGCCATAACGGAATGTGGTGCACTATTTGCACACCAGCCAAAAAAGACAGTTCATAAAGGAGATTGATAGAAAGAAAGTGAAAGAAAATAATCCTCATTTCAGCCTTTAATGACAAGCATTAGGTTACTGGGTCAATATTCATACTAAGTGACACCGTATCACTTCTCAGAGCTGGGGTTGAAGAAAAGTGAGTGAGTGATTTGGGGTTTCACATGGTTTTTGGCACATATCACCACGGTTTCGACCACATCATGTCAGTGTCGGAGCTCCGGTCTCTCCAGGCTGAAAGAGAGGTGCCAGGCAAGACTCTGACCACAATCACTAAGGCTGACAGATTGCTGGGCTGACTTGCTAACCACTGCACCATCCCGCACCCCGATTGAAGAAAAGAAAAGAATGCAGTTACCTGAGCATAGCAAGCTTCTTCGAACTTCAGTCCGGAGTCCAGCTCCACCTGAGAACAGAGTGAATACTTAACTAGATATATAATCACAGTTGCAGGATTTCATGTGTACTTATGGGAAACAGTGTGTGTGAGAGATTTGGGGTTTTTAATGGTTTTTGGCAATCTTTCAGCCACATCACCACAGCCTCACCAACATCACGACGGTGTCGGGGCTCCTGTCTCTCCGGGCTGAAAGAGAGGTGCTTGGGTGGGACTCGAACCACAACCGCCAAGGCGGGCAGATTGCTGGGCCAGCACGCTAACCCACACCCCTGTGTGTATGAGAGAGAGAGAGAGAGATGGAAGATTGAAAAGCAAGCTACATCCTTATGACCAGCCTCAACTTCCACAACAAGTCAACAAACAGGAGCACTTAAGCTAGATATAAACTCTTGAAACACACAACTCAACCAAACTCAAGACCATAACAAAACCAAAACCAAAACATCATAAAATCTAAAAATTATCTCTCTTCTTGTAAACTACTTGCAACATATAACATTTTTCGTTTTCAGCTTTTATGAGTAGGTAAGAGCCGTTTCCTCATTCAAAACAATCGACATTCTGAGTCATTTTCTTCACATTGTTGGCTTCATATTTTAATAAATCTATAAATAATATCCACTAAGAGTCACCAGACCAATGTTCACATTTCATCCTACCTGTCCAATTCTAATTTCAAACATCGTTTCAACTGGAAGTGTCGAATCACTGAATTAGAATCGAAACAGACAATTAACATAATGGACGATAAATAGAAACAAAGTTAAATAATGCAACAAAGTTGTAATTAATCAAATGATAATACATGTCCATTCACACGTAATTAAGCACTTGTAGCACGAGTACACAGCAGAACGAAGTGTAATAATTAAAACCAAGTAAACAATATGTAAAGTTTAAATGTTGATGGAATTTTCTGAAACAAGTTTTTCCAAGTTTAGCTCTCAAGATAAGACTGGATAGAATGTGACTTCATTCAATCTTGTCACATTGCTAATTTTACAATTAACAATGGTAGACTGGTATCTGCCTTAGTGAGCGAGTGATTTGGGGTTTAACATGGTCTTCGGCAATCTTTCAGCCACATCAACACGGTCTTACCAACATCACGTTGTTGTCAGGTCTCCTGTTTCTCCGGGCTGAAAGAGAGGGACTCGAACCACAACCGCCAAGATTGGCAGATTGCTGGGCCGACGCGCTAACCAATGCGCCATACCGCACCCACGTATCTGCCTTAGAGACACTCGCTACTCTACACTGTGTATAAGGGCAGTTCACCACTGAGGTTTTGATTTTCAACCAAGTCAACCCATTGTTTGCTAAAAATAACCACTTCACAGGAAGCCCAAGGTCAACAAAATGGCCACCAATCTCGACTAACCTGACTTCAGTTCCTCTGGTGGAAATTCCCTCCAAAAATGGTGACCTGAGGTTAGTTTAGGAGGCGCATGTAAAAAGGTGCTGCGGCTAATAGACCAACAGGATCACTTCTGTTAGACGAGCCACCAATTAAATCACTTCTATTAGATGATAGAGGTGTGACGATCCAAGGATTGTGCGATATGATACGTATCACAATATTGCCTTTGTGATACGATGCGATACAATACATATCGGGTTACTCTATACACTAATTTACATTCAATCTCTAAACCTATTTCAGGCTCAGATCAATGTGAATTAAACAATAAACAAAGTATTCAGACCTTTTTTCTTCACAAAAAAATTAATAAAACATTGCAGGGTCTATCAATAACTACTCTGGTGCACAAAATTCCTGAATAATATGGGATTTCATACTAAAATGTAAACAAATGTATCGTAGCTGTATCGATACAAAGCGAAATATCACGATACAAGTATCACGAAATTGAGAATCGCGATAATCATGATATCGATACATCGTCACACCTCTATTAGATGAGGCACCAATAGGATTACGTCTATCAGATGAGGCATGCCATGCACTCCTCCTCCAGCGGCCTCCTGAACACACCGCTGTTCTTAGTGTAGCATCTTAGTGCATCTAAAGACAGTGTGCCAGTCTAACAATATTTTTCTTTGCTACTGCATGAAGTGAAACGGAACAGAGAGGTAGAACAGCTCTGACATGAGCCTCCTCTAAATCTTTGCATTTATATAAAACAAACACATCCCCTATGAAGAGCGTAACAAAAATTCCACCAACATTTGTCTTAATCCAACAAACAAATATTTTCAATCATATTACTGTCAGGGAACATCCGTACAGTTTGTGTTTTTCACCATCATGTGGTTTGCTTGTAAAACCTGGCAATATGTACCTCAACAAAATCATAAATCATTAAAAATGCCATTCAGTTTCTAAAAATGGTCATGTCACTAACATCAACACTAACACAAAATGAAGAAATAGAAGTCTTCCGCCAAACATAGGTTTAAAATGAGGTATCATGTTAAAGATCACATCCAGTTATCACTTTATGGCACATCCAGTTGAGTAAAATTGACAACCTTTCTCCACTCAAACCCTTACAAAGCTGGTTCTGAAGAAAAAATTGATTTTTGCAACATTCTGGACATATTCTCTTCCAGTCTCAATTTGAATGAAATAGAAAATCTGTATGTCGCTTCAGTATACTCTGCTTTAAAAAAAATTAGAAAATCACAACCAAGATAACCTTATAGACAGTAAAATCATATGTTCCCTGTGAAATAGTAAAAACCAAAGTTACTTTTGCAAAAATTATATCATTTGAAATAAATTCTTTACATAAAGTTTATTTCTGCCCACAGTTCTGAGTGAATGAGTGACTTGGGGTTTTACACAGTTTTTGGCAATCTTTCAGCCACATCACCGCAGTCTCATCAACATTTTGTCAGTGTCAGGGCTCCTGTCTCTCCAAGCTGAAAGAGAGTTGACTGGGGCGGGACTCGAACCACACCCACCAAGGCTGGCAGATTGCTGGGCCAATGCGCTAACCACTGCGCCATCCCGCACCCGCTCCCAGTTCTGAAACACTGGGGCCCGTTTTCACCTTTCTTGAAGCGTTTACTAATCATGACATGTGTTTTCCTTAACCAAAATAAATTCAAGCTTTCAAAAATTAATCTTGTCATGATTCTGCTATAAACCCAGGGATTGAAAACATGACACATCTTAAACATCCAAGATAATTTGTAGAAAAACATTGACAAAATAGTAGCAAGTTTCATCCACATTTGCACCTGTCTTTGTATTCACCTTACATTTACAATTAATGCTAAATTAACATGCATCTTCTTAAATAATCACCATAGCATATATCAAAAGGTGACTTGATTTGTGAGGCAATTTTCTCAGCTCTTTATATATGTGAGTGAAACGAAGCAAAAACAAATTTTGTATTTTTATCAGATTGATTCAAGTGTTATGACAAAATTGTTGCAAATATCATACTTTTGTTTTTTTAAATCACACAAAAAGCTGATATAATCAAAACTGAAACCACAGCTGTCATGGTTGATGTTGCTACACAAAGGGCTGTCGTGAGTTTTCAACCAAATTAAATTTTTGACTAATATTAATACCTGCCACAAATAGAATGCAGATGTAAGTCATGCACATTTCTTCGATCCTATATATATGCAACAGAATCAGATCACCATATTGGGTCATTATAATGCTTATCCTACTACATACTTTTTCCTTTACAATTTTATGCATATATACATATGAGTGTATGCAATACATAAATACAAAATACATGCAAGAGTTATCTCCCTGCAACTTGTCCTGTCTCGAAGAAAGCTGTTACCCTTGACAATGATGAAATCTTGATCAAACGAGAAAATGATAGAAAGTTTTACACTGTTTTACACTGAAAATCAGTGTTTAAAGTCTATCAGCTTTTCATAGTTCCTCTTTTGAAGGGAGATAACTCTGAAGTATACTGAAGACGTGTTCTGTCATCCCTGCCATTCCATGTTCCAACCAAAAACTACAATATTTTTCATTCATCAAATAATCTTCAAAATGTAAACTTGTTTTCTATTAACAAAGAGAAAGGAAGTATTCTGAAATTACATACATGAACGAAGTAATTGGAAATAAAGTTTGGATCTTTAGTATCGTGAATAAGAAGAAATTGTCTAACTGTTTGGAATTACATGTCCAATTAAATTCTTTCAGAAATTATGTTATGTTCATAAAACAGAACTTGGACCTAAGATAAATGTTTAAATCCAATCAGTGTTCAGTGTAATAAATCTATTGTAGAAGCATTGCTTGAATATTCTTACAAAAATTTGAATATTTCCTACTGGTACTCAATGAATGAAAAATATGTACAATTCCTCGACAACAAGGCTTAGACTCTTAAATGAGGACAAGCCTAATGTAGGTGGTGTCTCTTGCAATCTGTCTAAAAACATCTTCTGTTCAACTACCCAGGACAGTCTGGGGACATGCCTATTGGTATTGCATCAAAGCAAAGCTAAAATGCATGGATACATTGATTGATATTAATGAATAATACCAAAAGTATACAACTGCTTCATGACTGTGGGGT
>JAUELE010178040.1:0-13636 GCA_031471655.1 Diodora aspera
GTCTGACATTGTAGTACTAGGATAAGGTATCGATAAGGTAAAGCTGGTTTCATGTCTGACATTGTAGTACTAGGATAAGGTATCGATAAGGTAAAGCTGGTTTCATGTCTGACATTGTAGTACTAGGATAAGGTATCGATAAGGTAAAGCTGGTTTCATGTCTGACATTGTAGTACTAGGATACGGTATCGATAAGGTAAAGCTGGTTTCATCTGCGACTTCAAGAGAGGTACTTGGGTGAGAATCGAAGCCATCACTATCAATTTACTGGGCTGACACAGTAACCACTGCTCCATTCTACACCCCGTTGAAAGTGAAAGCATGGACATCAATTTCTGTAGGTTTCCACATTAAGTGCAGTCTTGGGGCGGCAATATTTTCCATAGGGATTTCAATAATCAAATTTCTGTTATCCCCTCGTGTGTTTTCTCAAGACTTCAACAAGATGCATTCTTTTGTAATCACAATGAGAACTCAAAATATTTACAACGAAGCAGACAGAAACCAGATTTGACAAACTACTGACCTTTAATTTCAAGAGCACTAAACAATAAGATTTTTTTCCGAACAGTTTTAAAAGTAATCATGCTGATTGGAGTAAAAGTAACACTAGCTGGTCCCCCACTCCACCAACCAAACAAACAGGTTGCTGGCTTCTAACAGTGATAAGGTGACATTAATATGAAATCTGCTAATGCAGTATAACCAATCTGAATGACTTACGCAGGTCGCGACAAACCCCGTAATCCTCGCTTTGTAACTCGGGCAAACAGTCCCCTACTTGAGGACCGGATGCCTGCATAAGGATCTGACCTCTGAGGACCCCTAAATCTGATAAAGGTACTGTTACCTGGATGACATGAAAACCATTCAGAATAGCAATGACCAGGAAATGTAATGCAATGGAGCTTTCATGATAATATACAATGTGTATAAAATTCGTAAATTTGTATGATTCAACAAGAAGACAGTACAGCAAGTGAAAACCAGCAGGTAATGGGTTGGACTAAAAATGGATGTACGGTAAAACTTCTAAAATTTAAAAGGAAAAAAATAATTACTTTCGGACATGTTCGAATTTTTGGAAATTAGTGGTCTTTGGAAAAGTTAGAATTTGAAATTTTAGAAATTGCCCCCAAAACATAAGTGAAAAATTCGAAATTTGACAAACTGCTGAAGGTAACAATCACATTTATTTTAGAAATTCGGTTTTCTGATTTTTGAAAAAATCTAAATTTTTAGAAATTCAGATGTCGGAATTTTGAAAAAATCTTGAATTTTTAGAAGTAAAGTAAATTGATTATCTTGACAGAAATAACACCTTTGAAATTTGAGAAGTTTTACTGTAGTATTCAACAGTTCGTCTGGAGAGTATATTTGTATCACATAGCATATATGGCCCCAGTAATCCAATGCTTGTTGTAAATATGGGCATCTTTCCTTCAACTGTCATCCTGGTCATCCATGAATAATTCTATCACACCATTGAATACATCTAGCTTGTACTGAATGAACACCACCAACATGCAAAGGATTTCCCTTTTGCTCACAATTAAATCAAATAAACACCAAGACAAACATCCCATATACCACATGGTCCGATTATTTCTATTGGTCTCAGAGGTAGTTTTTTCTGATAACCAACCACAGGTGTAAAAGTTCCATTCTTCATGTGCCAGGTGGAAAGAATGTGGGATAGTGTGGTATATATGAAATAATGACCAAGTCCTAGGTCGCAGCCGAGACAATCTCCGAACACTCTGAGATTATCTAGGCTATCATCCCCGGAAGGGGTCGCTATTTCAACCATATCCTCATTTCTATCACCCACTACATTTAATGAATGAACATCAAGATTTATATCAACGATTTTCCTTTGTATCACCCACCACATACATAAATCTATGATCTCCTCTACTCTTTTCTACAGAATAACATAAGTGCACTTTCATAATAACTTATCTTGACTAAGTATCTCAGTTACATCTTTATGTCAACTTTACGACATCGTAAGTCCTGAAATGCACTGGAAACATGTAAGCCTGATGCCAGGGTAATTGATAGACAAACACAGCAGGTGTACGCCTGGCTTACAATGTTGGTAGCAAGGGTTTGGCTGTTGACATTACACAAGTTGTACGTGACTCGGCAAGTCCAGAAACAGCCTGGTATCACACCCCTGCATAACCATACAGCAAGTTTTTCTCTGCGTCTTGTAGCACCTGCCAGTTGCGGTTTAATGGAGACAATAGGAGCAAGACACGTGAAATTATGCAAGGATGATAACACTGTTATTGGCCTTGAGTTGGCAGCTGCTGCAGATCGACCTTCATCTAGTCCTGACAAAGACCACATACTGGGATGTTCAGAGAGTTTGACAAAAAGAGAACATCAATTACCCAGATACAAGACCCAACACTGTTCACTGGAGCACTGTACACCTGCCTATGCTATTAAACTGCAGATGTTAAAGAATTTTTCACAAAATTTAGAACTCCATATCTATGTCCCAGAATCTCTTTTCATCAATTTCTCTGACAATATTTCAGCCATAGTCCAATGTGCTGATGAAGACATTCACAGCGTGAAGACAACACAGAAAATGTGAAGGACGTGGGAAAATTGGGATCCTATGTGTTTTATTAGTGAACTCATGAGATGAGTTTTTATCATCCACAAACTTCTTCTAAGTGTAACTTTTTGCACGGGCAGTGTTGACACAATGAGAAAACAACTCCAGCTTGACAGATGAGTTACTGAGGGCGCGGGATTGGTGCAGTGGTTAGCGCCCTGGACTCAAAACCAAAAGGTTCCGAGTTCGAATTCCGCCCGGGTAACTGTTGTACTTCCTGGAGAGAGGAGCCCCCTGTAACCACCGTGACAATATCGTCGAAAACAAATTGACTGGAAGTCACGTTTAAACAATAACTTAAAATTATTTTTTTTTAAATGAGTTACTGACATTGACAGAAACTAAAGGGGGTCCCCGGGGTCACTTGAAATCCAGTATACTTTATCAATATCACTCCCTCTTTAATGAGAATATTTAGTGTACACTTGCAAGGGTTCACTCTGTCTCACTCTGTGGGGCTTCAAGGGAGTGATGCATGTTGCATTATTATGACTGAGTGCCTATTTTTTTAATAGAGAACTCACAGAGTGAAAGCATAATGTGAAAGAACAATGGAAAGGTTATTGTGGTCCTATTCATTTTCTAAAGACTACTTCATCAGGAGCAAACAAGCAGTTGGATTCCCTATGCAACAATCTAATGGCTCATACCTCTCCAAAGGCTCCTCTTCCAATGACCTTGAGAGATTCAAAGTCATCAACGCCAAGTCGAGACCGTTTTAGTCGAAGAAATTCTGTTTCTTTTGTGGCATGTTGTTGTCGTCGCTCCGATTTCTGAAGAAGAAAAAAGTAGTATTTAACCTCTCATTCTTTAACATCAAAGTTCTCATCTCGGATGTGAATGAAAATATGTCACAAAATAGGATGCATCCATGGACAAGATGTGAACTCAATATTCTAAAATCCAATTGAATCATGGTCATACAAGGATGGTGGTTCACTGAAATGTGGCTTGTGAATTAAATACGAAGTTGTTAGTCAAAGATTATCTTAATTTAGTTGTCATCAACACCCACCCAAAGCAGCTGACATATCAATTGAAACACTAAGGCAATCAACCATGATCTGAGATCAATGTCAACACCACAAACGCCAGTTAATACAGGCAGGATCTGAACCTAGTATCTCACAGTTGACACAGTACTGCTGCCCCAACCACTGAATCAATCAATCAATCAATCAATATCTCCCTCTCTCTCATATGTATAAGTGTATGTGTGTGTAGATTTGTTTCCCAAATGCTGTTGTTCTCCCCCCTCCCTCTCTCTGTGATGTATAAGTGTATGTGTGTGCAGATTTGTTTCCAAAATGCTGTTGTTCTCCCCCTCCCTCTCTCTCTGATGTACAAGTGTATGTGCGTGTAGATTTGTTTCCGAAATTAAACTGTTTTACTCCTACTTGATGAAATCACATGACTCCGATTCAGACTGAAACTATTTACAGGAAGGAAAAAAAGACTGAGAAAATGTATTAATCATGTTGGACAGGGGCCAAGTCGTTCAAATTATCATAAACAGTCGTTGGGAAGCAGGCAATTAAACTGACACAACTGTCTCTCATACATATGCACAGTATTCTCTCTCTCTCTCAGCTTCAGCAGTTTCCATGGGCAGAAAGATGAATGAATGAGAGTTCTAACTCTTCAGCTCTACGGTATTTCCCAAGGTTATCTGAAGCATGCTCACTACCCGTTAACAAAGAGAGATTCAAACCCATGACCATTTAGGCTGGTAGATATAGTTGGCAGGGAAACCCAGTTGAGTTACTTATCCGCCGTGCCTGGACAATCTTGTTGCCATTAACTACAATTTTATACGAGTGAGTGATTTGGGGGTTTTACATGGTTTTCAGTAATCTTTCAGCCACATCACCATGGTCTCACAAACATCACTTCGGTGTCGAAGCTCCTGAAAGAGAGGTGCCCGGGTGAGACTCGAACCACAACCGCCAAGGCTGGCAGATTGCTAGACCGACGCGCTAACCACTACACCATCCCATGCCCCTGCAATGATACACGAGATGCATGCCTTAAATTAAGATCAATAGAAAGAACAGTGAATGCAACAGATCCCCATTTTAGTGGACTTGTGTGACAAGCATTGCATAAATGAAAAGGATAGAAAGAGTGAGTGAAATGGATTTTTACACTGCAGGGGGAATATTTCAGCCATAGTGCAATGTGATGTGCGAGAGGCCCATCAGGAAAAGAGACAACACAGGATTGATAGTAAGAAAGAGAAAGCAAAAGATCCTCCTTTTAGAGGGCTCTTACGGCAAGCATGAGGATACTGGGATCCTATTCTTTCTGGTGTTAGAGCGACACGCCTGGGAACCCTACGGGGTTGGACACAAAGGAAAAAGTTAATAACAGACATCAATAGAAAAAAAAGTTAAAGCAAATATTCCCACTTCAGTCACCTTGTACAACAAGCATTGGATTACTGGCGTCCTATACTTTCCAAGAAACATAAAGTCACTGGAAGTCACGTGGGAGAGAAAACAGGAAGAGGGAAGGGGAAAAGGAAGAGAAGGAGAGAAAAACAGGAGGAGAAGAGAAGGAGAGAAAAACAAGAGGAAGAAGGAAGAGAGTTACGAGAGAAGGGGGAAAGGAGGAGGAAAAGAGGAAAGAAACTTCATATGAAATGTTTTGAATTTGTAAGTTGTTAACCATTCATCTTAAACATTTTCTACAATCTCAAAGAAATAACAACAAAACTCCAAAACCTATTGTCAAATTTATCACACCTAATTATATGTATAACAGATAATCCTAAATATATATATATATATACATAGATCTTTAAATGTATTGTGTGAAATAATGAATTAATATTCAACATTGGCTGTTGAACCACCCTTTTTGTCCTTGCATGTCCGTAAACCTGGTAAATAGTATGGATTTTCAGTTCATTGATTAAGCCGAGATATAAATAGCACATGGCTGGGTGGTTACCTAGTGTTTTATATTTACTTAACCTGTTCTTTATGTCCGCTTAAGTAGACAATCAATTTCCTGTTGAGATCCGGCAACCTGTCCACCTTTTTTTCACAATAAAGTCACATAAATGGAACAGCATGAGCCCTCTTTTACAACCCATTTTAGCCTCTAGAGAGCACCATACATTACAAAATCTAATAGTTTGAAGCTCCTGTAGCCGTTTAGAGTTTAGATCTGCGTGAAGTTTTGCAAAATTCACAAAGAAAATTTTAATCTTAGATTCTAAACATATCTGAAATATGCGAATTTTAATAGAAAGATCTGTTTCACATTACAGTCCCATTAATGAAACTGCATGAACCCTTTTCATGATTTGTTATAACACAAAGTATAAGTTTTTTGTACACCATGCAACCTCCTTCATTTAAACACATCTTCCAGATTTGTCTGAAATTGCCAAATTTAAGTGAGTGTATTTCCTTAAAAATACTGTCAGATGAAAAGAACATCTTCTGATCTTGTTTAAATGTAATTTAAAAATCTAGGCCCTGTTTCACAAAGCAATCTCAGGGCTATATTCATCGTAAGCTCTTTAGATCAATTTTTTAAACTGAGTTTTAACCATCCTTTTAGTTGACATTTAGCGACTTCAAGTCGTACTACATGTCTTAAAATCACTCCTTGATTTGACAAATATGGACATGTTTCCCACATTAATGTGAAATTAACCGAGTTACAAAGATCGTTTTGTGAACAAAGCCCTGGTTATGCAAAGTGCAAATGACTGATTTTCGTTTTAGGATTGTTTTTGCCAATCTTTCAGGATGTGATTCTGACTACTGTAAATCATAACATTCATGCCGGCCATGGTCATTACCTTGTTGTCACTTATGCTTAGTTATAGATATATGAGATCCTCCTTTTCCTTTTTAAGATTTTGGTTTGGTATTTTTTGTAACATGGAGTCTTAGCAATATTTCAGCTACATCACTTCGATTTGGGGATTCCCCTCTCTGGCTTGAACAAAAGTAAAGACTGAAAATCTGCTCAACGGCGCCAGATTCAAAACACCTTAGGTAAGCACTCTTCCACCGTGCTATTTCTCCCCCCACTCAACCCCCTTTTTAACCCAAGTTTACATGCTAAACCCCGCTCCACCCCGAACATGACTGAGCAAATGAGTGAATTAATCTCTAATATCGCAGTAGATAATATTTCAGCCATAGCCGTGTATGATAATAAGCCACTGTATCTTTGCATGTACTTTAGTCACAGTTATCTAGTCATATCTTCCTTTTTTGAGGACATGAATGAATATAAAGGTCACATTTTCTACCCTCGAGGCACACAGGATGGTTCCCTAGCATAACTCCATTTGTAAATATTTTTCAGAGTATTACATTTAAAGGGTAATTTTATTTACAAACTGCTCAGCTTGGCATTAATTCTCACAGATAAATGTGGAAAATACCACCAAGGTCAAACTACAAGTTAATTGCATACCACTGCTCATATGATTCGTCAAGTGATACGTTATCCGATTTTTCACCCGGTGAATCAGGAGTCACAACAAGGTTGAATGATCTGGGTGATCTAAATATAGTATTTTGCTATATAAATACATTCAGGAAATGAGTCCGATCTATAATAATCATGCTAATCACCGATTGGTGTCTTATTTTCTACATCATCAGTTGACTAATGAGGAAAACGGAAATACTGACGTCAAATCACATCACAAATCATGTCAGCCAGAGATACAAACATTATCACAAACAGGATATGTGGTAATTCAGGATTTCACAAAAAATAACAACGCAGTTTGTAACACAACTCCAATTATGGAAACTTTTCAGAAACTTGCTTCAGGCAACACTAAAATATTCTTTGAAGTATATAAGCTCGAGAAAATTATTGGGTTCTTTTTTTTTTAGTGAAAACTGATCCGTTTCAAATGTCAAAAGAACACTTCATGAATTTATGAATCCATTCAAACTTGAAACCATAATCTGGGCGGTTGGGAGTTGAGCTCTTGAGTTAATAAATAAATAAGTGTTTGTGGACAAGTGTCATTCCCCCACTTGCTGTAAAATCAAAGTGTGCAATGACTTTATTTGAAAATCTATACTCAGCCCAACTATCGAAGGGTGGGTGTAATGACCTACATATAATTGTCCAAAGTCATGATGAGTAAATTATTAACTGAGCTTTACTGATTAATGTTTACTTTATAAAATGGACAGAGGAAATGTACAGTAACATGATAAGAAGGCTATGTTTGTTTGTTGTTATTAAAACTCCTTGTAGTTTGAGGTGGGTTTCTTTCTCTCCATATTTCTAGTTGGTTTTAAGTACCAATGCCTAGAATGTTTTGTTTCCAGCAAGTCTCTACATAAAACATCAGTAATCAAGCATCACTATGGATATTCCACTTTACCTGGCTGGTGCAAAAACCATAGGTTCAAAACTACCATATTATACATATTCCAATGAGTAACCTTTTAATACTTGGGCTGAATATACCATTTAAAAAAATGATCAGATAGTTATAGTTGTCATACGACCTTCTTCAACGCAATTCTGTTTCACCAATAAAATTTTAGCAATTTTTTTTACTTGTAATTTAAGCTTTATTATCAGTAATTTTTTCTCTCGTTTATAACAATGGCTGATATCTTTGCCTAATAAAAAATGAATTGAGTTTTGATACAAATTGCTTCTTTCGATTCAAATCCCTTGTGAAAAATTGTAACTTTTAAACACCAATGCCAAGCGTAACAGCAATTCAGCATGTTCAAACGTGCTCCAACATTCTCTGTAAACCACTAAAACACAAATCAGTGTGTTGAAAAAACAGACACAGTGGGCAGAATTAACTCTTGACCGAAGCGAGGGTCACGCTTACGCATACAACACAGCATACATGTTTGCCATGGAGTTGTACTGACAAACACATCAGCTTCCGAGCTGTTTGAAGGTCGACCTGCAGCTCGGAAACTTAGAAGTTGTGTGGGGGTCTTGTCTTAGGTTCAACCTATGCCTTACTATGTGTGACAGAAGCAAACTACACACCAACAACAGGTGGTCACAGAGAAAGGAGATTCCCATTTCATTAGTAATTTGCATCCAGACTGTCGTAGATAGCTTCTAGAATACATCATGGCAGTTCTTAAACTCTAGTCCTTGGTCTAACCAATGCCTTACCATGTGTGAGGGAATAGACTTTTGTCAAGATCTTGAGTACTTGAGTCTGATTTACATATATATTTAAGGAACTTTACAGCATTCGGGTCTTGACAAAAGTCTAATGAAAGAGCCGAGTTGAGTTGGGATGATGTTTTACGTTACATGTCCAATATTTCAGCCACAGCACAATGTGATGTACAAGGTGAGGGAAAGATGTACACAAAGAAACGATAGAGCAAAATATCACATTTAAGTGCCTCATATGACAACATTGGGTTACTGGGTCCATATTCTTTCTAAGTAATACCACATCGCACCTCAGAAGCCCCACAGGGTTATGTGCAAGCCAAGCCAACTTTTACAGCAGCAAGAGATGGTTACATGCCCATTTCAGTATCATTAAGCCACTGGACTGTCACAGGTAGCATCTACATCATAGTAGTATCTATAAAATGATAGTCAGCATTCAAACTGTGGTAGTGTGCATATGAACTGTGGTGGTTAGCATCTGGACTTAGAACTGCAGTTAACATCTGGACTCCAGCAGTTAGTACTGTGGTGATGGGGTTGAAAGATTGCCGAAACATGTAAAACCCCAAATCATGCATTCACTCACTCACTCACTCCAAATACTATTGATATCATCTGTGATCCCAATCCCCCTTCCATCCTTGAAACCCTAGAATTTCCCCCAGCTTGAGAATCCCTGATCTCTGACTCTGCCATTTCAAGTCTATACTCTGTGAGTTATGTCACACATAAATTGCCCTGTCTTGCTGTTTCTCTTGGTTCAAGTTCAACATGGAAGGAGGCAGACCCACTGATGTCAAGCACCCTACTCCCCTCCAATCAGACCGCTACACACTATGTGTTCCATGTTGTATTGGACAACCAAGAGGTTTGTTTCTCTGCCAGAAGGACGACCATGACTCAACACCAGGAGCACTGTGTGACTCAGATTCCAATTAAATAAGCTTGCCAAAGTTCATGTGTAATCTACAGGTGTTGCTTCAATAAGCACACTAATCACTTCAAGTGACAGATGGAGCAATCTATTATACTTGACAACTGCACACTA
Source organism: Diodora aspera (assembly GCA_031471655.1). NCBI lineage: Eukaryota > Metazoa > Mollusca > Gastropoda > Lepetellida > Fissurellidae > Diodora > Diodora aspera. The sequence continues at coordinate 9,834 of JAUELE010178040.1, forward strand.
TCTACTCAATGTGCTTGGCCAGAATATTTCATTAGGCTCTATATACGTCAAAATTGTAATACCATAATAATTTCTTACACTAACATATGTTATTTATTGCAAAACAAATTTTGAAAATAACTTAATTATTTAACAATAATTAATCATATGGAAAATAGGAGTCCATGGCTTTCAGCAATTTGTCAGCCATATTGTGAGGGCTTTATCTGTGTGTCAGGGTTTCATCACCCAGCTGAATGAACTCTGAACTGGTCACGAATCACACCTGGGCTAAGCGATTACTTGCCCGAGGCACGGGATGGTGCAGTGGTTAGCGCGTCGGCCCAGCAATCCGCCAGCATTGCGGTTGTGGTTCGAGTCCCGCCTGGGCACCTCTCTTTCAGTCTGGAGAGGCAGGAGCCCTGACACCGACGTGATGTTGGTGAGACCATGGTAACGTGGCTGAAAGATTGCCGAAAAACCACGTAAAACCCCAAATAACTCTTGCCTAACACACGAACCACTGAACCTTTTCATGGCAAGTCTAGCTCTAGGATTACAGAATCTTCTAAAAGAGACCTAAGTATGTCTAGCTCAAGATAAGCAAGTCCATGCAAGGCAATTCCACATTTCATGCTGGTTTTGACCAGTTGAGTTAAAAACAATACATTCAACTTTTCAACAGAATCTTGAAAATATTTGTAAACCTGCAGAAACGTTACACTTGCAACTAAATGCATTTGGCTCATATTCAGAAAGCATTCGAAAATCAATGAAACCTTCTTCGGTAAAACCTCAGAGAAAGGTTCGGAATGAGGCTGGAATCTTAAAACTAGAAAATACATCTGTCTGCATTTACCAGGACTAAGGGAATAGACGTCATTTAATCAGGCATACACTTTTACAATGTATGTTTTACAGTTTATGTTATTTATCTCACAAAGAGGCCACTTGACCTATTTTAGCATTTGGGAGCATTATTCATAACACTAAATAGCATCAAAGATGCACGCAGGGAAGAACTCCGGAGAAGAACTCTGGAAGAAGATAGCAATGGAAATGAGAAACATCCAAATTTATCTAAACAAAGAGACCTTGGTTATCCACCAAGGTGCAAACACAAGCCAAAAGCAAATAGTCTTGTTTAATTATTCATATCTCTGTGTATGACAAAGAAGGTATGATGTATGATAAAGTAGATAATAAACACCTTGATGCCAGGTAACCATAATTTAATATGTCCTTGTTAACAAGAGGTGAGTATCATACCTGAGTAGTGTGCAAGGGTTGAGTAGAAATGGTTACCTGAGCATCAGGTGAGAATGTCCAATTGTTTTTATCTGAGACTTCTTACTTCTTATGTTGGAGTGGCAATCTAACAGCAATAATGCCAAGCAATGTATAATGTGAAAGAAAGCTAGAGGGTACTGAACTAATATGTTTCTGCTGCAAGGGCAATGTTGCCGCCATACCAGGAGTAAGGATTTACACCCAGCAGGATGACTCGGTGAGTGATTTTGGATTTTTACATGGCATTTAGCAATCTTCAGCCATATCGCCACTGTGTCACCTACACCACAACAGTCAGGGGCCAATCTCCAGCCTGAAAGATGTAATCTAAACCTGCCAATTACTGCTAAAGTACTGGGCTGACACACTAACCACTGTAGCATCTCCCATCTTCCTCTTACCCTCGAGAAGACAAAACAGAAACATAAGGAAGATGGACAGAAAAAAGTCTCCATTTCAGCTGTATCATAAACCAAGTATTGGGCTATTTGGTTCTGTGTTTTTTTGTCAATGGGAGATTGGGCAACTAATGTAGCTGCATAATATACTGCTGGCTAGTTTCATCATAAAAGTTTTGAAGGAACTGAGTGAGTGAGTGAAATGTATTTTTATCAGGGGGCAATATTTCAGCCATAGTGCAGGAAAAGGGAGAACACAGGATCGATAGTAAGAAAGAGAAAGAAAAAGATCCTCATTTTAGACGACTCTTACGGCAAGCATGTTGAAGGAACTGAAAAATATTTCCTTCTATATTCAGACTGCACCAGCAAAACGAAAAACTGAAAATCTAGGACAATCCTAAATGTTCCTAAATGTACTACTGATCTGAATTCAAATACATGTATGTAATTAGCTGCCCATAAATAAACATGTTGTCAGTTTCCAATATATTGACGACAAACAACATCTGTTACCCAGTTCATTAACAACTGCAATATAATACCGTAGTAAATAGTATGTGAATGTTTGTACTGTTTTAATACTGACAAATTCTCACACAAATGAGTGAGTGAGTGATTTGGGGTTTCACATGGTTTTCACCATGGCTACACAAATGCAGTTGCTCGTTTATTAGAAAGTTATACCTGACCAGAGAAACTTGGGCACCTGTTTGCATGCACACATGCAAGAAAAACACCACATACTTACATTAGTATCTTTGTATCTCTCTCCCAATCGTTCCCTCTTCCCTCTCTCTGTCCTTCAAACACACACACACACACGTACACAGACTGTAACTTGCAGGTTTGGGATACAATCATACACACAAACAGTGTTTTCTCCAGAAAAAGTAAATGGAGGGACTTTGAAAAAATAGTACAAATTATTTTGCCTGCGAATCAGGAAGGGTGGCATCATTCTGCATCGACAAGCACTCATTTAACGTTTCAATGAGAGAAACACAGAGATTTCAGTGTCACTGTGTCCGATTCACTCTTCTGAGAGAAGAGAGATAATAAACATATGCAATTCTGTACTGCCTTCTGCGTCATGCTTTCAGGATGTTTTCACGATAATATCAATTAGATTCCACTGACTGACCCCTTTTCAAATATATTTTGCATCCTTAGTAATATCTGTGCGCTATTAGCAACTCGTTCTCAATAGTTTTATGCGTCATGACTCAAATGTTGTCCGCGGTGCTGCATATGCCACGTCCTGGAGAAAACACTGACAGACAACAACTGCATTCAAATATACAAACACCTGTCCCAACATGTACAATTATGCATTTCCACATATTCACACCAACTTGCACGCAGATGCATCTGCATATTAACACACACACACACACACATGGGTATCAGAACCTCTGACCTAAGTCCAGAGAAAGTCCAGTCATGCAAGATCAGGTAAACTGACCCTGGCACAGAAAACCAAGGACACCGACAACAACATAATGACAACACTCAACTGTTGTCGCACAGTCATAACTCCTTCGCCTGACACTTGTTAAGTCCCACAGCAGTAATATATCCAAAGTGAAGCTATTCATTATCATCCCAACACTCCAACTTCCGGCTTTGAAGTACAGCTAAATAGCTACCAGTGAAGACACTCAGAAGACCCAGGACTTAGCTTGCCACACAAACTGCCTCCTTTGCCTTACTTATGATATTTGTCTTTCAACAAGGTAAACGGTTTACCTTCGGCCCATGTACACACGCCAATCTTATTTACGAGACTTATCTAACTTAAGTATGAACATAATCTCAGAGAAGTTCAATCTTGCATAACCAAGACTCTTCATTCTCTTTGTCTCAAACAGTCTTTGTTTTGATTACAACAAAGAAGCAAGCTAAGTTGAGATGATGTTTAATGTTGCAAGGGCAATATTTCAGTCATAACACAGCATGATGTGCAAGGTACACACTGAGAGAGTTGAAATGATGTTTTATGTTGCAAGGGCAATATTTCAGTCATAACGCAGCACGATGTGCAAGGTACACACCGAGGGAGTTGAAATGATGTTTTATGTTGCAAGGGCAATATTTCAGTCATAACGCAGCACGATGTGCAAGGTACACACCGAG
>JAUELE010178146.1:2754-13636 GCA_031471655.1 Diodora aspera
AGAAATCAAAACTGACATGGCTGCAATTCAATTGTATGATCGTGTCTGATGTCTACGCACTCGAAATGGAGAAATGCTGACACAAATTCTACAAAAAGTAAGAAACATTGTAAATATATAAAACATAGAAGAAAAAAAGAAAAACAATGTGAGTGATATTGACTATAATGTGATTCAGATTGTCATCAACCTTCCATCCACATTACCATGAGGACACCAAGTCCATACTGAACCAAAGTACACAGGCTAACACAGGCAGGACTCAAACCATCCACGCCCACCGGTTGTTAGACGGGCACGACTTCACAAAGCACTCGGGTTTACTTGGCATACTCAAACACCGGTCAGAAAGCGTAAATGTGTCATTAACTAACAAAGCTGTAACAATAACATTAACAAACGTCTGTCTCAGACAAGCACTTTGTTGCGTTTGTGTGTTGCAGAAAGAATCTCACTTGGTAAATTGATTGTCAATAAATTTGTCTCTCACTCAAATAATCCAGGAGTAATTGTACGAAATCGAAATCATACTCCATTTGGAACAACTTGATTTGGTATTTTAAATACGACTAATTACGACTAGTAGACGCGAGACACTTGTTTTCATGGGGCAAAAAATAGGTGTCCCCGATAATATGTTGCCCAACTCTGGATCACCATTTGGCCTGTCTCCGACTCCAATCACACACACATATAGAGGTATACTCAGTCCAACTATTGAAGGGTCACTCACTGGAATAGGTATTGTACTTTTGAAGCTATGGTTTTTGCAACAGTTAGGTGAAATATAGATAATGATTGATGGTGCTTGATTACCGACGTTTTAGGTACCAGTGTGTAGCGATTTGCTGAAAAAACAAGCTAACAACTGGTACTTTCAAACTGACTAGAAAATTTGGAAATAACACCTTAAAGTACCAGAGTGAATGAGTGATTTGGAGTTTTACGTGGTTTTCGGTAATCTTTCAGCCACATCACCATGGTCTCACCAACACCATGTTGGTGTCAGGGCTCCTGTCCATTCCGGACTGAAAGAGGTGCCCGGGCGGGACTCGAACCACAACCACCAAGGCTGGCAGATTGCTGAACCATTGCCCTAACTAACCACTGCGCTATTCTGCGCCCAAAAGTACCAGAAGTAGAAACACTAACCGATACATTTCTCTGTAAAACTCAGTTATTTATTTACCCTAATCTTGACATAATCATGTTTACCTTGGTCAAACCGAGGAAACACCATGCCCCTATCGAAGCAAGACCTACTTGGGAGACTACTTTAAGGAAAGATAACTCTGACAACATTATTTGTTTTACCTGGGATTACATTTCCTTGAAAAGTAGGTATTCTGCTACTGTTGTGGTCAAGTCCCGTCTGAGATTCGAACCTGTGCCCTCAGGGTCAGGCACTCATCGTCAACAGTAGACTAAACTCTGATAACTCTGAATGTGTGCTCCTTTATACCTTCACCTTATAAATATTTGAGGAAAGCGATGTTATTTATGTCCAAAAAATCATACAATAATAGACGTCCAAACAAATTTGTTGTATCACTTCTAAACATGCACGATGAATTTGTTTGGTAACGCTCGACTTAATCCATAAAGCCTATGTGAAATCGGATGCCACCCCCTTTTCCGATTCTCACTCCGCCACCGTAGACACATAGGAGTCCTCTTCCTGGTCACAGAAAGAGATGAAGTTGCTACGAAAGTATTTACCCATCATTATGACTTTGGGCAACTAAATGTAGGTCATTACACTAACACCTTCAATAGTTGGGCTGAATATATATATGAAAGAATGACAAGCATCAAGTTAATTATTTATATTGAAACCAAATATGGAAAACATCTTCAAGCAGGGTATTTTTTGTTTTGAAACTTTTGATTAGCAGTTTTGCCCTTCTGGACAAAAATGATTAGCATTTGGTGCAAATTGGTCATCATTTTATGAGCAATTAATTACCAGTCTGAGTCAGCCAAAATGACTAGCAATCGGGCAAAATTAACCAGCAAACTGCGATGCGAACCCGAACAAAAAATACCCTTTGACATGATGGTGATACGGATAAACGACTGCTGAAAACTGTATTAAATCAAAAATCACTAACTTTTATTTTGTAAGCAAAATACCTTGGAGTAGATTATCATTGTTTCACTCGTTAAACTCATTGGTGCTTTGAGTATAATGCTCTTTATATATTATTTATGAATTACTGTATCACTCGGTTACAGTGACCATCAGTTACAGGACTAGTGTATTCAATCTGTGCTATAATCATATTCCAAGCGTATGTTCCTCCAAGATGTTGTGTTCCTTGTAATGATTATCCTCTGCTCTGGTAATCCACTTGGATAAAGGGAAGTGTATCTGGAGGCTGTGTATCGTGGCCGGCTAAGCAAGTCAGTTCAAGGACTGGCATTGTGATCTTGTCCTCTGGGCACTGGGCTGCCTATGTTGGTGTGTAATCGGCAGTGAAGATGTTAAGTAAATCCATGGTAACCACATTGTGTCCATCAACTTTGAATCAATATTAGACTGGACGATGTTGGTGGACGTCAGGCAAGTTCCAGGGGCCGAGTGCTGTGATGGAATACCTGCTTGAGAGAATAGTACCTTGGTCACTGATCGGTCTCTTGTTGGCATGTAAGCACCTCAACAGAGCTTGTAGGGCATAATTAGCATCAAACAACAAATCTGGATAAAACATTTGTCCACATTCCATGCTTTTATTCATCAGTGTCATCGCACTATGGCTGAAATATTGTCGCATGGACATAAAAGACTGTTTTGTCAGGTTCCAATGTGTGTAGTTTTTTAAAAAATAAAAGTGATCCCATGTCATTAAAATATATAACTCCTGCCAGTTCCTGAAGAAGACAAAAAGTGTTCAGAAGTGTTGCTTTCATATATATCCATTATATATTTAGCGGCCATTCTTTTCTATGTGTACCTGCCTCACAACCGCAAGGTCGGGGTTCGAATCCCGGCTGGGTCACTTTTGTTCGATTCAAACATTTGGTGCCCTTTGTATCAACCGTAGCGTTATGGTTGAAATATTACCTCCTGCTACGTTAAATCACATTTATTCACTCTATGTGTACCTACACATTACAATATTTTGGGTGAAAGAGTTCCCCATCAATGTGAATCTTTGACATAGCTTTGTTCAGATATTAATACTTTGTAAAGCCTTGTCAATTTTTAAGCTTTTTTTAGAAATAAATACTCACAGGTACCAGTATTATGAAGAGCAGACAAAGCCGACCAAAGCTATTTTAGGGGTGGCATCTTCACAATAATCGATAAGATGAATGTTTATTTTTGTGTATAAATCTGTGAGGACAGACTGTCTTGAAATTCTCCTTTGCGAGATGGCATCAAAGGTACAGACAATGTCTCAAGTGCCTTTTCCACTCCCACCGGAGCCAAACAGCTACTGCAAACATTCCACCAAACACCTCCACAGCTACTAACTCCTGCCAGATGCAGAAAACTGTTCATCGTACCCATGTTCCTGCAAGCTCACCTGGCTCTGATTGTGTGAACCTTGAGAGTCTCATACCACATACAATCAGCTCTTGTATTTGCAAATAATGTGTCTGTGTGAAAACAGGAAGTTATCGGCCCCCTTGGCAGTGTCCTGAGACCAGCTTATTTCAAATGCCGCTTGGATCAGATTCCTGACAATATGAGCTCTCTTATGAATTTAGTATTACTCATTAACTGGTACTTCACTTGGCATTTGTTGTGTTTTATCAGTTGAGAATTTTCATGAATTGAATTTATCAGAATGTTGTAGACAATTCATCCTTGAACAAGAAAGTGACATTTCTAATTAAATGCAGATCTATAAAAGTTCCAAGATTATTCATATAATGTAGTAAACGTCGGTGTTTAATCCAGAGTTTAAAAATTTTTTTCTCAAATTTGTTTGTATTTATCTGATTCCCTGTTATTTTTTTCTGAAGTTTATTTCAGATTCAGTTGTTGAAGACAAGTTTTGTTGTTCCAGATAGGAAACTGAAGTCCCTGAGTGGAGTTGCCTCTAATTATTTCTGCTCATAAAATTAAAATGTGAAAAGCTGCATTGGGAATTTATAAACACTTTAAATACAGCATGATATTTGAAAATATTTTGGATCTATCATTCCACACGAAGGATTTTTTTTTCAAGGATTTATTTTAGAAAGCAAATCAATCTGGTTTTCTTGATACTGGGTCCTTGTACTTTTTTCAGGAATCATTTTATTTAATAATTAATCGGTCTCTGAATTGGTTTCAGCATGAGGCATTGTCGACCTCTATTTGAAATTATTTCAACCTTTTGTATGCATACTGAAAATTTGTTTTATGAAAATATTCAAAATCACTTTGATTGCTAGTTTTATGATTATTCATTTTATGTGTGAAATGACCTCTTTATCGCAAATTTAATTGTTCATTTTGTGGTGGCATCTTTGTCTAGAAATTTACTTTGTCATATTTAAAGACAAGCCCTATGGCTTTCATAAAAGGGTTCCACAATTATTGCTACCACCATATGATATGGGGCTTCCGGTGAGTGATGGGGTGTCACTGGGGAAGAATAGGGACAAGTAAACCAACAGTGTTCTTTTGTTTTCACTTTCTTTCTATCGATATCTTCTCCATCAGTGTGTACTTTGCACATGACATTGCGTTATTGCTGAAATATTGCCCTTGCAACATAGTTTCCTCTTTGGTGTATCAGACTTGTATCCAGGGGTGAAAGGAGCCCTGGGGGCACGTGCTCACCCTTGAAAATTATTTTTGAAATGTTAGCAGCAAAGCAACCCCGAAAATATTATAAAAAATCATGAAATATACTGAGAATGTACGATTTTGCATGTTAATTTTTCAAAATTTCCCTCTGGACGTCCCTTTAACACCAAATTTGGATCGGCCCTGTGTGTATCGTGCACATCACATTGAGTTTGACTCAAAGACTGCCTCCAGTATTCAGAATCTAATGATATGCACAGTTTACAAGGGTGTCGTGATTAAGTCTTTGACGTAGATCCAGTGGGTATCATTATTCTCTCCATTGTATTCAGCTCATGTTAATGGCCGAGACTGTGACACCTAATTACATACGTTCCCTATATAATGACTATCATTAGGTGATAGTACAGGGAAGACCAATTGGTTTCGTGAGTACAATAGTCTTTGAAAAGCCATAATTATATGTTTCGTGATGGCTATATCATTATTAGTTAATATTACTGGCCATACATGTGTTGTTATTTATTAATATTGGCATCTACAATTGAATTGTTACTCTTTGGTAACAATAATCTAATAAGCAGGATTTTATAATTTTGGAGCTCGGGGTAGCGTAGAGGTTGTTGACTGAGTAAGGTGTCGGACTTCTTGGGTCAGGGTTCAGATCCCGCCTGGATTAGTGGGTACCTCTCACAGTGGCAGATCCATCAGCATCCCAAGCAATGTGAGAAGGCGGGGTGGGGGCTAAATATGAGCATTGAGGCGACTTGACCTTGCGTAACATACAGAGCTCACAAGCTTAAGCAACTTCTGAGAGTAGTTGGATGGGTGATCAGCTGGTATTGGAAAACTGGCAATGTCCGTGGTATCACCTTGAGCAAGTGGCTTTGCTTGTAAATGTCTTCAGTCCACCCAGCTGAAATTGGGTACCTGGTCGAAACGACTGTAACGTGAAAGTTAATTTCTAGTGCCTAACTGGCAGTTTGGGTTGTATACTCTCCAGCGAATTGACAAATGTTGTGGATGATACATTGTTTCAATGACTGGGGTAATAATTTGGTGCTTTGGGCATGCACTCGGTGTATGGATGCTAGCGCATTATAAGTACCGTACACACATTACCATTATTATTAAATGCAAGTTTGTTGATTGATATTCAATTAAAAATGGGCGGGGGGCATAACCCTTTGGATCCAGACCTGTTTCATTTCATCCAGAGATTGAATCCTGACAAACGTGATGTAATCACACTCTGGTAAAAAATTGGATCAACTCAAATCAGTCACTTTCACTTGCTAATACTCTTTGAACTTTAGGGCCTTTAGAATGATTCATTGTCATGCAGAGAGGTGCCCCCAGTAACCCTAAACTTGTGGCAAAAGTCGTTTAAAATTAGATTTAATGCAAAATCCCTCATTTGCAACCCAGTGGACATTGAAAGCCTCTTGCTCAATCGGCTTGTGTAGCAGTTGATCTGAAGTAAAAAAAATATGTAGAGTTTTGATCAATAGTCGGAGGTAATGGGATTTGATGAAGCTCACCAGATTCTGATGCCGAGGTCGTTTACCTTTATACATGAAAAGCGTTGACATCAGAGAGTCGGCAGTTGAGGGGGCATTTTATCTCAAAGATGACTTCTTTTTTTTTTAATTTGACCAGAACACATTTTGACAAATAACCAATATTATATGATTATTCCACATGCTACCAGATGCTTCTTCGTTGTTACTGATGTTTGTGGGATGCCTTTTGCAGTGACTAGTAGAGAGATGTTTTTGCTTTGTGTGTAGGTTTAAGGATACTGTCACAAGCACCTGTTGATTAATCAGAGTTATTATTTTTTTTCTGAATCTTGGCATCACTCACTAATTTTCTTGTAGATGTAGATATACAGCTTTTTGTTGCTTTGTTGAGCAAACTTCAAAGATCCTAGAAAAATTAACATGCAGATATTAGGAAAAATGCTTTGGTTGGAGTGTGTTGTAAATTTGGAAGGTTGAAGACCGAGAGTAGGACAGATAGACACAGTGTTTGTTGATTATTAGTGACTAATTACATTGTCCAATGACGTTCTAGGACGACTTAAATGAGGGGCATTAAAAACGATTAATAAGAATAACTTACAAGAGAAATGACACATGTTAATATTGTTATGTGATCAGGAAAGTAGTTCCTTTAGGGAAAAGAAGACAGAACTCTCATAACGCCTCTCACTGTAATAATCAATTGCAGAAGATGTCGAGGATAAACTTGAAATATCAAAATTCATTATTTACTCACTTCCAAATCATGCAAATGGTCTTCATTTCTGCGATGAGCTCTTTATCTCCAAGTGGAGAAACTGTGAAAATATTCCATCAAAGGAAATTCATGTAACGTTAGAGGCAGTATTGATTCACGTAAAAATGACATTTAGAAATGTTGCATTATTGAGCAATAAGTGTGTGGTTCGCACACTGACTTGCCCTTCTGTTATTAAGCGTGCTCCTGGCTCTTGGCTCGATGCAAAGTAATCAGTATGTTTGCATAGAAATTGAGTATTTGTCATGAGTGCTTCCAAAACTGTTTAATTTTTTGCTCATTTGGACCTAATACCCAAATTGCCAACAAACAGATTTTTTCAGCGATTTTACATACATTCTGCATAATATTTGGGTATTCTTGCCTTATGATTAGCAGTCACTCAATTTATACAGACACAGAATTACTTTAATATTTTGCAACACAGGGACAGAGAAGACAGTTCAAAAGAGATCAGTACAAAGCTGTTGAGTTGGTTGCTGCATTAACTCGGCGCAACTTGAATGATACTCAGAGTACAGAGTTTGCCATACCTTGGCCAACCTCTCTCCGACAGGTGTGACAGCTCACTAGCTATGCAAAATCACCCTTGTCTCAATTGGCCACCCTATTGTGAATTCAAGCTCTGCCCTCTTATTGAACGCACACGATTTTCATTACCCAATCAAGGCCATCGTTTTAAACGTCATTCAGAAAATAATCTGTTTCTTTCAGCTGACTTTGGGAGACTAAAAATAGCAACTAGTACTGTGCGTTGCACCTAAAAGACAGTACCCAGTCATGTGAACACGAAGGTGGAAAGCAATGAGCGTTCTGATTGATTGTTTGATAAGGGCCTTAACTCTCCTGTGCGCTCTGTTCTCACCAGAGGACAGAGCTCGAATTCGCAATAGGGTGGCCAATGGGAACAGGGGTGATTAGAGTAGCTTGTGAGCTATCACACCTGTCGGGGAGAGATTGAACCTATCAATACATCAAGACAATTATCGATATTATGCTTATAAGGCAGTTCATACAGTATAACGTGCACATTACTATAAATTTACAAGAAATAAAATATAAGGTGTTCAGTATTACCCATGGACTGATGTGAGCAAATGTAAGACCTCCATTGGGTCTTTTTGTTGGAAGCCTTCATCCTTCAAACAGCAACCCTAGTTTGAGCTCAGAGTAATTCAGTGTGTTCTTTTTGATGCGGATGCATTTCTAAAATATGCATTGATTAAGGTTTATATAAGCTAATATAAGATTTTCTACAAAAATATCTAATTAATGTTTAAAAACATTCTTGGAGCAGATTTGCATTGACTCTGCCAACGGTCTGTCATATGCCCTGGATGTACTCTTATTCACCATAGTCGTTTGTGTGTATGGAAAGTCCAAATCTGCTAAATATAGACAACCAATGAAATGTTGCATTCACTACAAGCGAAGTAACTCTTAAACACATGATGTCTTTACTTCGCCCAGTGTGGAGAGACGGCACATGATTGGACACAATTAAGCTTTCACTGTGGAAGCTTCACTGATCGTTATAAATAGAAATGATTCCAGGGTACATGATGGACCGTTGGCAGAGTTATACATGCCCTGGATTTCAATGATAAGAACAAACCTAATTTAAACAACTTCCGATCATTTAACAAATAATAGTTCAACTATCCAAACAAAAAGTACAACACTATAACAAACATAAAAAATTACCCAGGACATAATTAAAAGAAACAAAACTGGATTATCACAAGAATAATATGGTTACCCAACAATCATAGCTCCGGGCTTAAAAGAAACAATTTGGTTACCCACAGCAATACCCTCAGCAACCAGGTTCTCGGTGGACTCCCCTGGTGGTTCCTCAGCTCTTGGTTTCGTGAAGCTTTCTGATTGGTTCACAAGAATAGCTCTAGCTGCTGATTGGTCAAGTACATAGGCTCGATGACCTCTGATTGCATGCTGTCTCTGATTAGTCCATGGAGGTGATTCCGTTACCGAGTTTGGACGATTTTGGGATCGTTTTTGTGGAACTGGTGACTCTCGGGTCGGATACCGTCCTTTCACGTGGTACCAAGCTGACTGGTGATGTGCAGTGCGCTTCATGTCCCGAGGAATTGGCGGTTTCTCCAATAGGCTGTAGATGGAGCTGTGAGGTCCTGATATTGTCCTGGTATTGGACATGTGGATAGAATGAGCTCCCCGTATATCACAGTGAGGCTTGTGACTATACTCACTAGAACTGGTATAACAAGAGGAGGCTCGCGGTTTCCCCGAATAAAAACGTCTTGCAAAGTTCGCACTCTGTGCCCGATCAGACATATTGCTCTTGGTTGTTGAGGCACTTCCATATCTCACAAACAGTCTTAACGGAGCACTCATAGGACGAGTATCAATTCTCGCTCTGACAGGAGATTTCTTTGGCGACTTTGGTGACTTTGGTGACAATTCTGGAGCATAGCTCTCAATCTGCTGCTGACCAGTTTCCAGGAGGGTTGAAAGATCTCGATGTTCATCAACAGTGGGACTACTACCCACGAAAGTCAAATCCACATTCAGTCGGCGAATGGACGAATCTGAAGTCAAACTGGATGGGTAACTTTCCAACAAGGGAGCATGCTTCCCCATGTCTAATGCTCTCTGGAACTGTTTCTCCATAGATCCTCTTCTCAGCAGCTTGGGTCTGTCAGACTCCTGAAGAAGCTTCTCCGAAGGACTCCGGAGGCTGGCAGAGCTGCCCATGATACTGAGAGGACGGTTGTGCTTTAGGAGATCCTCACGACTTTCTGATGGAACAGAGTCTCGATCATAATGGCCCCGGTTATTCCTGTGCTGCAGCTTCTTGTGGACAGTGGTCAAGTCCTTGTCCCTGAAGGACATGTTACTGTAAGGGTTGGAGGTGGTGCGAGTGTCCGTAGGCTTGGCAGAACCAAACTCATACTGACCCATCCTGAGTAGAACTTCCTGTTGGGTGAGGTACTGCCGAGCAGCTTTCGTCTCGGGGTGATCTCCCCCTGCAACGAAACAGATCTCGTCAAATACCTTTTGAATAGATACACACATTTTAAATATATCTTTTTTTCAATACAGGACAGTCGCATCAATAAAAGTGAATCAGAGACAATAAATACCAGTCTGGATTATATACTATGCCAAAAAAGTAGAGGACATATATCCCGATCTATATGTTACTGGAAAATGGAAATGATATGATCACATCTGGTAGGCAATCAGATCCAATGTTTTCTAATGATTGGGTAGAGGTGGAGGTTTGTGGTCATGTCCCTAAATCACTGTAATGGTGTTTAACATTACTGGGGGCAGTATTTCAGCTTTAGTACAACAACTCTTGTGGAAATCAGATTTTTACCCCTTAATGCTCTAATAACTCTCAAAATATTTCAAACTTAATGCCATGGTCACCAAGTGAATGGTTAAATGGACTGTGTATTTATTTTACACAAAACATTATTGCTTTGGAACATGGACAACACACGTCTTTTCACTGACCTTCATCACGTTTGAGGCAAATGATCTTTTTTGATATTTGGAAGGTTCAGCACAGTGAGTGAGTGATTTTGGGGGTTTAACGACGTTTTCGGCAATCTTTCTACCACATCACCACTGTCTCACCAACATCATGTTGGTGTTAGGGCTTCTGTCCCCCCGCTGAAAGAGAGGTGCCTGGCGGCACTCGAACCACAACGGCCAAGGCTGACAGATTGTTGGGCCGACTCGCTAACCACTCTGCAATCCCACACCCCTTCAGCCATCCTCGAAATCCAGGCTATAATTAACTACTGTCCCCATCCATCAAATACCCTGGACCCACTCCTATTCAAGACG
>JAUELE010178255.1:0-13633 GCA_031471655.1 Diodora aspera
TGACAGTCGTAGTATTGTGATCTCACTCTTCATTTTGATTGACTAATTTTGTAAACATCGTTTGCTGACCGAAGTTACGAGACTGACCGAAATTTCAGGACGCTACTCTAAAGGCTTTTATGCCTGGTTCGGAAGTGGTAAAATGATTCGAAACTAGACAAATGACGGTGAAATAATATCGAACGTTTAATAGCGTTCCTCTTACACATTTACAGAAATGTGGTGTTTTCCTTTTAGAAAGCTTTAAAATATTTACTAAAAGACAGCAAAGAATAATCTGAGCTTCCATACAAATTTAGGCCATCAACAGGGCAAAACTGCCACCGTGTTCGGAACTGGCAAAATGACTAGGCCTAGACTCAAGTCAAACAAGTTATAAACAATTTAAGGTAAATAATCGAAGCTGAAATAATTGTTTTTATATCTAGCCAAGACCACAGCCTATCTTTATTATGCAAACCTATCAAGTTCCTGTCATCTAGGCTATTTCCGCGAGCAGGCCACAACATTTACAACAACAAAATGAGGTCCCTGGTGTAAGATTTCACGCACCTGCACGTCTTGTTGAAATTGATTAAAAACCGCTCTACATCTCTGTCATTCTTCTCTTTGTTTGGTTGACTGGTTTTCAAAACGATTCTTCGTGAGACCACAAAGTCTTTTCTTTTTCACACGAGAGTTCAAAACAGTAAGTCATGACTTCTGTTGCCCCGCGGACGCCATTTTCAAACAACTTTCGCTGTCCGGGACAGGGAGACCAGTGATTGGTTGACATTTGTGTCAAGGGCAGGTAACTACTCTTTTACAGTATTCGAGCAGTTCAAGTGGTTTATCCTAGATCGAGCACAATGGGCGTTCATATATATTTTTTCTCTCAAAATATTTATTTAAATTCAAGAGCATGAGGGCAAACAACCTTACAATACGCAGTTTATAACAAAAGAAATGTGTTGTAAATTTAACTGTTTACATTATATAATTTAACAAGGATCAAGTGCCCATATTACTCCTGCATATTCATAGAGGGGTGGCAGGTGGACTAAAGCCCTCAAGTCGGGGAAGCTTAGTTTCCCCCGTCAGGGAAAATATAATAATGTTGAGTCTTGTATAGCACTAAATCCAGGCTTTCATAGCTTGCCAAAGTGCTCTGCATTATTACCCTGGTGTAACCCAAGCAGCCTCTAGGAACTAGAAAGTTAACACTCCTGATGGAGAACCAGTACCCAGTTTCAGCTGGGTCAACTGAGGCGGTTACAAGTAAACTCACTTGCCTAAGGTGACACCACTGACATTGTGACATAATCGTCATGTCAATATCTCAGTGTGAGGCAGGGTGAACCTTTGAAGGTCTGAGAGCTGTGTGTATTTTATTGTGCTAATTGAAAATTGTTGTATTTGGTTTAGCAATTGATTGTCTTTAGGCCTCCTTTTTGGCAAATGAAACTTTATGATTTCGTGGGGAACGTTAGATCAGCAGCAGTCATCTGACGCACAGTTTGGTAGATGGAGGTGGTGACGGACGGTGTCTGCATTGATAACTCTTTGGCGACTGTGAACGAGTCCTGGCAGCTGGAAGCTTTTGATCACTGATATGACAGGAACAATGAGGCAGTTTGGATAAGGCGGAATCATCACACATAGCTGATCTGGGCCCATATGCATGAGAAGGAAGGTACGTACTTCAGAAGTAAGCGTTACTTCGGGGGCAACTGTATTTGAAGTAGTCCGGCAAGTCATTGTTGATCAATTATGTCGTTACTTCTGAAGGTAGCGTTACTTCAGTCTTATGCAAACTGAGTAGCACCATTACGTCAGAAATAGCCAGTTACTTCTAAAGTAGACACTTACTCCCTTCTCATGTGTACGAGCCCAGGATGGGAATGATCGCTCATGGTTCCTGTCTGCCACGTTGAATCATGCCCAAGACATGTTCTTGTTCCTCAACTGTCAATCTTGTGATCAACTTTTTTATGTTCCCTCAAATGATTGAGGTGTTCCAATGACAGCAATGTCAATCAGCAGTTAGAAAGATAATGTCAAGATTTTACAGCAATGTATACCCTCAATCAGCAGTTTAAAAGATAATGTCAAGATTTTCATGGCATGTATGCTGTGTGGTGTCTTACTCTCGTTTCATGGAGTGTCCAGGCAGTCATCTTGGAAGTTCCTCCGCATCATTCAATTGCTTATTCTTTGACGTTTTTCATGTAGATATATGCCCCTGGGTTTCAAATTCTAATCATTTACTGGTGGTGTGTTTTTAAAGCTGTTCAGTAAACCAACCTGAGGTTTCACAAACATACTCCAACATTCAATGTCTCATAGCCTCACATATGTATAACTGTAAACTAGCTGATACTTTCGTAGTCTTGCTGTATGTGTTCAGTGACATAAACCAGTTATGTGGCTTATAAATAGATCTGCAAATCATGTGATAACACAATTTTAAGTACAGGCTTGGTGTCAGGGGGTCAGGGGGTCAGGGGATCAGGTGATCAGGTACACACACCCTCCCGAGAACCTTAGTCATCACCCCCTCCCCACAGCCAAGATGTAGCAAGTTGTCCAGGAACGACAAAGAAAATTTGTGTATTTGGCTCAGCAAATGTTTGTCTTAGCGTCCCAGTTCGAGATCTCAGCTTCCTTGTCAGCTAGTTCCCGACGCCACCCCATCACAAGCATCATTCAGAGTAGTCTGTCTCATAGTCCCTGAAGTATTATATGCATTACAGCATTATATTTAGCCAGTCTAGTTAAAAATATAGCAAGTCTAGATATGCTTGGCTCCTTTTCTGAGTTTATTTTGTTTATAGTATTATGAAAATATTTCTTTTAGATTAAGCATTTTTCTGGGACTAAATGTCAGTCTGCTGTCGGAGCAACAAGCAAAACACAACACCGGATACATCAGAGTAAGATTTTTAATTACCCTGATTGTATAACCAAAACAACAATGTCGCTTACAAAAAATCATATCAACATTTAAATACTGAAAAACTGCTTACTATATCTACTGAAACAAGTGGCAAAAGTTAGGAACAGCACATACATGTACTAATGTTTGCTGGAGTGCAAAATGAAATGTGTTATTTTCAACTATCTGAATGTATTGGTAGGAATAAGGCTTGTTGTTACAAAATTCAGCAGTGTTAACCCCCTGATCAGGTCACAGAATTAAAATTCCTTGTCAGTCTGTATCACATACCAAATATCATGTTTAGAAACGGAAAATGATTAATGTTGTTTGACAGTATAAAATTGTGTCACAGTTGTAAAATATCTAAAATGAATGAGCAGTTCGATATCCGACATAGACTTCAATAACTCTTCAGTCCTATTTACCTCTGCCTAAGGTTTTTATTTTAGACACAAATCAAGCAAAAGGTAATGATGAACAATTTTTGTCTTGTCAACATCGAGCAACACTTCCTTTTACATTCATAAAGTGATGACAATTTGTCTCCACACAAAACATAAAAAGTTCAACAAATCTCATTTTCAGTTATTTCCAACAGCTATAAATTTTAACTGTAACAATGACTCTGTAAACTACAGTGATTTGAATACTTCTCCATTTACCCATTGCAGGGCACCTGACATCCTCCAAATCCAGGGCATTTATGACTCCGCCAATGTAGTTGTTTATGTGTATGGAAAGTCCAAATCTGCTAAATATAGACAACCAGTGAAATGTTGCATTGACTGCATGAGAGAAATTAGCAAGGGAAGTAACTCTTGAAAATGTAAACAGTCACGTTAAACAATAACAAAAAAATAACAACACATTTTTTACTTCACCAAGGGTAAGGAGGGGTGTGCCATATGATTGGATGCAAGCTTTCGCTGTGAAGGCCTCACAGATTGATCAGAACACCCACCCACCTGGCGACAATCGTTCAAAATAGGAGTGAATCTAGGGCATCTGAGAGAGCCTTATTCAGAGTCATATGCCCTGGATTTTGAGGATGACGACTTTAGTATATAACCATGTTTATACGGCCTCAAAATATGCAAAAATATGTCCTGAAGATTGCATAAAGTAGCCAGTCACAAGCCATGCCACAAACTACACAGGGCAATTATGTTTTGCCAATCAGAATTTGTTTTACATCGATGCTTACGTATAGAAAGTACATGCACATGCTCTGAGGCAACATGCACATGGCAACGCTTGTCGGCATCATGAGGGTGACTCTTTCAGGCATGGCGAGTCTGTAAGGGGGTAAGACAGTTTCAAAAAGGTTTGCTAAGATGAACATGTCAGTTTGTCTAATGGCATGAAATCTAATCTGCTTCCATTTGTTCGATCTTATACTTCTGGACTATTATCCTTAAACTGAACATAATACTGATAAATACAATACCGTTAAAGAATGTCAATATATTGCTCTGTATATAAGTTTCTAAAATACACAAGCACATAAATTTCTTCACCGGAGTTCAGTCCATATACAGACCTATCTGAGACAGATAATAGACTAGACTGGTCACTTAATATTAATTGTCACACATACTAGTATTATTATAAATAACTTCTACCAGCTTGCTCTAAATGCCAGTCAGCTGTCGGAGCATCACCCAAAACACAACACCGGATAAGGATATGTTCACCGCTGCAGATGACTTAGGCTCCGAAAGCAAGAACATTCTTCCGATACTGAGGATCTGTGGTCCGATATAGCTAACTTTCGTTCCAATAGCGAGCATATACATTCCGTTTTGCTAACTTGTATTCCGTTTCTTTGGTAGGCCTGAATTAGTTTAATTTCAAAATTCTTTCAACACACTTCGCAATAACAGTGCGTCTATCTTTTCACAGTTAATACACTTGGATGATGCTGTATAAATTTAGAGCAAGCTGGTAGAATTTATTTGATAGGCCTGTAATTATCACATTAACAAATTTAACTTTTACTTAATGTGGAATAATAAATTTATGATGCATTCCATTTAACTTTTGGCAAGTCCAGGTTTGTTTTTAACTTTAGTTATAATGACACCCATTCATGTAAGAATTACAAAGTTATAGATATTTTCTAAAAATTGTCAAGTCCAGCTTTGTTGTCATCTTGTATGACAATGATAACTTGAAACTGTAAAATAAAGGCACAATACCGGTACATGGCAAGAGAAATAATTATTGCACACTTGATACATAAATGAAAGCATGAAATCGACATGTCACTGACGTGTCTCGCTCTTGGCGCTACGCCTCGGGCTACCTTTGGATTTCTGAACAATAACAGTAACTGTTAAGCTGAGGAATTATGGAAACAAGGAAACAGACTGTCACACATCAGAACTTGAAAGAATATGAAGCCAGGACACCAACATATGTTCATTCGTATATAAAGTTTAGGGACCAGTCTTCTATTACAGAAAGTGGAGGAAGGCGGTGGTGAGCTAGTGACTTTTTCTCCAGACATGTTACAAACTTTGATGACCCACCACATCTTCTATATATCTTCAAGACTCTATGACCCACCCCCTTATACTGCAAGACTGGTCGCTATGGTTACCAAAGTAAGCCTAAAATCCTGATAACAACAGAAACAAGGAGGTATGATGCCGACAAAATCTCTGATACCACAAAGCCCTTCTTATACGACAAGACAGCTGAGTTTCTGAAGGCCACAGACCACACAATGAACAGAATAAATAGAACAGCTATTTACAAGTTCTCACATAATTAACATGAATAATATTGGTAAAGACAGACAGCATTAAAATTCAATCATGAATATAGCAACATTTTAAGTTAGATAAAAATATATACAAATATGTCCCTAAGTAAAAAAAAAACCAACCTACAAAACCACTTTTTGATTATCTTATAATTACCAAGCTAGCCAGCAACGCGTCAATAAGTATTAAAATAAATGATTTTAATCAAACACTTTGAAAAGGCAATAATTTGGGACAATACTTTATTACAAAATGCATATGCATGCATATTATAACAGAAATATGATTCAGTGATACTTGATGTTATGTGGTTATCAGCCAACTTGTGCAATACCACCATGGGCCAAGAGGCCCTCACTGGGCCAACAATCTTCAGCTGACCAACAGTTTGCTAAACCCATAAGCACCAAGCTTGAGACACTGCTGGGCTAGGAGACTATCACACAAATAGATGTATTCAGTCCACTGCTATTAGTTTACATCGGGTAAAACACCACTGCTAGATTAGTTTTTGTGAAAAAGAGGAATGACGTAGTAATTTCAACTTCACATAAGTCAACAAACACTTGTATTTCATTCATATTGAGTGTTTGGGGTTTATATGGTGTTCGGCAATCTTTCAGCTACATCACTACAGTCTCATCAACATCACGTTAATGTCTGGGCTCCTGTCTCTCAGGGCTGAAAGAGAGGTGCCCGGGCGGGACTCAAATACACAACCGCCAAGGCTGGCAGATCACTGCGCCATCTCGTGCCCATTTCATTAATAAAATGCATATGAAAATATATCAGTGTCTCTTTGGTTGACTATAATCATGCTAACAGTTGTGGACAGTTTAAGCACAACAATTGTTGAAGTCGATGGGTAAAACAAAAACTTGGTGTGATTTTAAAGCAAACTCTTGAATCACATTTTAAAATATGATATGGAATGTTTATATGCATTTATTACAAAATAAGTTTTACCAGCAAATCATATACAGCATACACAGATTATGCAGTTTAAGAATGTTACAGTATTGTGACCAGTGGCAGCATTCAAGGGGATCATAGAGGTCTGTCAAACTCCTTACTAAAATAGGGCGCTCAGCAAACCCCTTGCTAAAATTCACCAGCCCGACATAGTTTTGGGATTTGTAAATATTTTGTATTGCAAGGACAATTTTTCCAGTGTCCAGTGCTTCAGATAATTTTTCTATGCCAAGGAGTATGTACTCCTGATTTTCTACAGTGAGCAGTAGTGCTGTATGAGTGAGTGAGTGATTTGGGGTTTTACATGGTTTTCGGCAATCTTTCAGCCACATCACCACAGTCTCACCAACATCATGTCAGTGTCGGGGCTCCTGACTCGTCGGGTTGAAAGAGAACAGCCCGGGCAGGACTCGAACCACAACCACCAGTTCAGCTGGCAGATTGCTGAACCGACGCACTAACCACTGCACCATGTATGAAGGAGTACTGAGTGTGTAAACATAAACAAAAACAACTGAAAACTGTTTTCAGAGCACGTGTAATCGATCCAATCAGAAACAAGTAATCAATATTCCCTGCAGAATGGACCCATTCCTTTACAATGATGACGAGATACGCCATAAATTATAAACGAACATACAAATACAATTTACGCATACTAGATACAGATTTAAAATAAAACCTGTCATACCGGTAGATGTTCACTTATGAACATATAGTATGGCCCTCTCTGGAGCTCTGAGAACCCCTTGTGAATACCGCCACTGGTTGTATGCCACTGATCACTCCTCTCATAATACCAGACCTCAGTCCTTCATCTATCAACCGACAATAACATGAGAAAAATTACATGTCAACCATGTACAGCTTATAAACTGTCGGTCTAATCATTGCACTGAGAAATTAAATATTGTATGGTAGTAGAATTGGCTGTAAAATATCAACATGAATATTCAAAAATCATTCAGGATGTATTCTACTATCAAATGCAAACACAACAACATGTTGGTCATAGGGTCATTCCGTCTGTGAAGCTTGTAGCAGAGGCTTGATGTCTTAAATGACTAAACAATCGCAACCCTAAACATGGCATGTGATTTCCTCGTCAGTAAAAGCCAGAGGTCACAGTACCCAACAAAACACGATACAACGCACCATAACAAAACTGAATGGCATTTAGTGACTTAGAAATCTTTCATCCACACTGAAAATTAGTTGACTCAAGCAGGGATTGAAGTCTACACTTATCTGATGGGAACATAGATTTCACGACTTTCAAAGTATATAACAGGACTACAGATAAGCTGCATGTTTGCGTAAATATGCAACAGAATGTTGCAAATACGCAATTATTTTTAAAAGAATTGCATAATGAAAAGCAAACAAAAAGTTCTTTATGCAATTGTTTTAAAATGTGTTGTGTACTACTTGCTAATTAATTAAATCGAGTGGTTGTCAGCGTTGACTGCTTGATTGAAATGCATATATGGGCATAGCGGAATCAATACCTGTTCTCAGGAAACTGCACTGGTTTCCTGTTAAAGCTAGAATTGAGTTTAAGCTGCTGTGTTTGACATATAAAAGTCTCCATGGCCTAGCCCCTCAATATCTGTCAGAACTCTTAACACCATATGTACCGCCTCGGAATCTTAGATCACAAGACAAAAATCTGCTCCAGTGTTATGGAATTCACTTCCACCACAAGTAAAAAAATCTCCAGATTTTTGCTTACCCAAGTCAAGACTTAGAACACATGTTTTTAATATTTATTATTCTTAGTTTACATACTGTATTTTTTATTGGATTCACATTATTGTTAGTTTATTGTAGCACCCCGAGCATGCTCAAGAGCATTGATTTGTCTGTGCATTATAAATTCATATACATACATACAATCAACAGGGAAGCACAATTTTTGTATGAACTCACTTTCAAAGTTTAAAACTGGTATTACAAAGCAATTGCAAAACATTATGTCGAGTAAAATATCCATGTTAGTTACCCAACTGAAAGTTTGAATACCCAACTACCGGAAAAACTGAGGGGTAAATACTCAATTGATGCAAAAGCTTATCTGTAGCTCCGAAATAACCTTGAACAACCTTGAACAAAACTCTAATAATTAATGTGTCTCAAATGAAGTCCACAACAATCTGTTAATTAATGGCACTAAGACACGTGTCTATATGACACAAGTCAAGTGTGTGGTTTATAAGTTATAAAACCATGATCGTCTCCAAGCTGAACACAACATTACGTTGCAGGATTCACAATCAGGACTATCACACCTGACGGATTATGGAATAAGTTCTCTAAGTACTGCACAAATCCACAGTATGAGACAAACTAGCTTGAGATGGTGACTATCAAAAGCATTCCTTCAAATAAACGAAGAGCAATTCTGTTTCATTCAATTAAGAAAACCCAACTAATCTACATGCACTGCACGTCTTTTTGAGGTCAATAAATTATCACTTCTATTCAATAAATACTGACACACTATAATTTTGTCAAGTAAACAATCTCAATATATCTATTTGAATTCAGCTAAAACTGAAGGCGTGATTTTGGATTTTTACATGGTTTTCGGCAATCCTTCGGCCATATCACTAGGGTCAATGTGAGGCTCCAATCTCCAGGTTGAGAGATACTGAGCAGGACTCGAACCATGACTGCCAAGGCTGAGAGATACTGAGCAGGACTCGAACCATGACTGCCAAGGCTGGGAGATCACTGGGCCGACATCCGAACCACTGCATCATCCCCCACCCCCTCAACTAAAAGTATTCATGG
The DNA here is from genome assembly GCA_031471655.1 of Diodora aspera. Classification (NCBI taxonomy): domain Eukaryota; kingdom Metazoa; phylum Mollusca; class Gastropoda; order Lepetellida; family Fissurellidae; genus Diodora; species Diodora aspera. Next base: position 9,451 of record JAUELE010178255.1, read on the forward strand.
TAAGTTCTTGTGAAGACCAGGCGTCAAAGAACAGCAAACTGAACGTCGTCTTAGTGTAAGGTCAGGAACAAGTAAGAGATCCCTCACAATACTCGGGTCAATCATGATCCATTATCAGACCCTTCCCTCATGTGTCCTAAACATGTCCAGGAAACATTATATTGTAGAAGAGTTTACTTGGTCTTTTGTCTTCTTTCATTTTATAAAGTGTTGGGACATCTCATTTATTTATACAATCTTCGATCTCCTGAAGTACCCCGTGTCGAATCCTTATAATTATTATAGAAATATTTATATAGCGCAAAACTTCCAGCGCAATGCTGCTCTAATGCGCGTTTGCGGTATCAAATGTCAGTCATACAAGGAATGCTTTTATCCGGCGTTTGAATGATGGAAGATCAACGGTGGCTCGGATCTGGACAGGGAGCCTGTTCGTAAGTATAGACCCACAGACTGGAAGCTCCTTGTATTGTTCTAACACACTCGTAAGGTATGAAGATCTGACGATCTCCGAGTTCTACTTGGCTCATATTGCACTATGAGAGATGATCCTTATGGATCTTGGACAAGGAGTTATTTTGGGTTTTATGTGGTTTTGGCAATCTTTCAACCACATCACCACAGTCTCATCAACATAATGTCAGTGTTGGGACTCCTGTCTCTCCGGGCTGAAAGAGAGGTCCCCGGGCGGAACTCAAACCACAATCGCCAAGGCTGGCAGGTTGCTGGGCCGACGGGCTAACCACTGCGCCATCCCGGGCCCCCGATCTCTGAAGAAGACAACCCTCCAGTTCCACTGTAAATGTCTGATACTAATACACACTACGTATCTCATTCTATGATGTTTACCTCTGCTAAACCTAGATTTGGCAAGTATTGAAAGACGTGTGTTCATAGAGGAGTAATATACTCTGGTAGTTACTCACATAATACAAGTGAGTGATTTGGGGTTTTACATGGTTTTCGGCAATCTTTCAGCCATATCACCATAGACTCACCAACATGACGTCGGTGTTGGGGTTCCTGTCTTGAAACACAACCGCCAAGGCTGGCAGATTGTTGGGCCGATACGCTTACCACTGTGCCATCCCGCGCCCCTACATAATACAAAGTACAGAAGAATCTTACAATGAAATTAAAATCCACAGCATATATCTACATTAATATTGATTCAGATGGAAAGGCAAGTCAGATATGGTTACACATTCAAAAAACATTTCATCAATGTTTACGAACATCCAAGGAATTATCTCTCATGATATTGGAAAAATAAATTCATCTGGAGTTTACGGAATGACACATGAAGATACGAAGCACAAAATTCACTTGCAATGAACAAAAGCATTGAAAAATATGGTTTACGCTGACAGCTAATTACAGCACAAAGTTTGCACTTTGCTATCTTTGTTTTCAATAATACCACATACCCTGTGTTTTCTGTCATGTTTCGAAACTAAAAAATCATAATTTAGGATGTGATGAGCCAAAATACTTATCAGAACATCAATTTTGTACACAAATTGTTGCAGCAATAAAAACTTGGAACACCATCGCATGAAACTCCCATAAAAAACAAACTACTGGTTGTTCAGAACGTCTTCTTCGATCTCTTCGATTCTTAGTTCTGGGGAAAACCGGCCACGCTTGAGTGGTGGGCTAGAAGGCTCACTGTAGGACGGAGATGGAGACGGCGATGGAGATGGAGAGTCACTGTCACGAGAGTGACTTGACGTGGGCGACATAGCTCGACCAATCCGGTTCTTGCTCTCTTGAAACCATGTACTCTGGACAAATAAACCACATAACCACATTTAATGAATGTTTATAAATGACATAAACACCTCCTAAGCCTATGCATCTAGATTTTAAATCAACGTATAAAGACACAGACAAATTTCAATAGCTTGCACAAACAATTTATCAGTGGCAAAAAGTTTCTGAAAAAGTGTTAACTTGGACACTCTGTATATTTGGGTTCAGTTCAAGTTGGATAGGTGGTCAAACTCAATGTTTTCTTTTCAAAAAACAACCTTGGGAACTATAAACATACATTATTATGTACATACGACCAATAATGCACAAAAGATGCAGCATATTTTTCAGTTAAGCAGCCTCTTTAATGGCCCGTTCTATTTTTTGACACCCCTGTAAAATGTTAGGAAAAAACCAATGCATTCAACTTTCCGACAGAATCTTGAAAATATTTGTAAACCTTCAGAAACGTTACATTTGCAATTAAATGCATCGACTCATATTGGGAAAGCATTTGAAAATCAACGGAACATTCTTGGGTAAACCCTCAGAGAAAGGTTCGGAATGAGGTTGACTTTCTAGAACTAGGAAATACATCTGTCTGCATCTGCCACGACTAAGGAAATACGCATTATTTAATTGGGCATACACTTTTACAATGTATGATTTACAGGTCATGTTATTTATTTCACACAGAGACCACTAGACCCATTTTTGCGTTCTGGAGCACGTATTCAACTTTAACCTTTTCGCAATGTTTACAATGAGAGGATCCGCATAAAAAGATCAACCAATCAACAGATCAAGATGAAGAAAGAAAGTTAGTCACTATTTTAACAAGGATGAGGCAACTGGAGCCATATTCTTATCAATGACAGTGGAACTCCCCTGAAGAGTTGGTTAACAACAAGTGTGAATCAGAATAAATAATTAAAAACGACACTGTATTTAATTCATGAAAGAATGTATGACAACTAAAGGTATTATTTAATGACAGTTTTTTTAAGATGAGGAGGGGTATTTTACCTCTCTTGAAAAATGGTTTTATACCTACCCAACCCAAGGTTTTAGACAGTTTTCACAACTTTTAATTACTTCAATGAATGAATGAAATGTTTGCCACCTGCTACTTTTTGATATACAGATTTGCTCCGTGCCCAACCTCCCTGAAAAACATATTTGCTTAAAAAAGTCACAACCTTCCGTAAGAGTATTGTTCCGAGAAAACTTTTCTTGATTGAGCAACTATTACAAATAAAGGCAAAAGAAGATCTTACCAGTTTTCCGTTGTTTCCAAACATGTCGAGGAAGTTTCCGATGAACTCCTTGGACTTCTCTTCCCACTTGTGGAGCATCTCATTTCCCTTGTCCATGGATTCCTTACACTTGTCAAAAAGCTCCTTGCCCTTTTCCTTCATCTTCTCCCCCATCTTTTCATAGTTGGCCTTCAGGATCAAACGCTTCTCCTGCAACAACAATGAATGAATGAATGAATGAATGAATGAATGAATGAATGAATGAATGAATGAATGAATGAATGAATGACATCACTGGGCAGTATATTATAGCGCAACGATGAAGAAGAGGAAAGAAAAAAATTTACTTGAAATGTTTTCATCTTAAAGCAAACAAAGTTGCACACATTTTTTCTGCACAGCATGACAACTGCAACAGCAGGCTGAGCTAAGCTGACAGTTTACATTGCAAGACCAAGATTTCAGCTATAATGCACAAGATATGCAAGGTGCACACTGAGGGAAAAAAAGTCCCTGATTAGATCAATACACAGAAAAGTAAAAGTAAACGATCTTCATTTTAGTCACTTTGTACAGCAAGCACTGGGTTATTGCCAGTTGTCGCAAGAGATGTTTTGACGACAGGAAACATTCTTCGACTACAGAATATATACGAGGAAACATGGAACATGCAATAGTTGCAAGACAGGATAGTGAAAATTTGGATAATAATCTCGACATAGTTTGCATGACTGTCAAACTACCTTGGTTCTATCAGTTGAACCAGTTGAATTATCCAAGAGTTATATTCCTTTAATATCGCCGTGTAAATCATACTAAATGATCATCAGTTTATTTAGAACTTGTAAGAGATGAGAGTTAGTTACTGAGGTTTTCATGAGAGAGACTTGAAGGTTAGGTTACAATACATTCAGTCATAGGACCAAAATTAGAAATTTTACAGCAAGTAACAGACACCTTCAAAATGAGTGAGTGAGTGAAATAGATTTTTACATTGCAGGGAGCAATATTTCAGCCATAGCCCAATGTGATGTGCAAGAGACACATGAGGAAAAGGAACAAAACAAGATTGATAATAACAAAGAGGAAGCAAAAGATTCTCATTTTAGACTGCTCTTACGGCAAGCATGAGGATCCTGGGGTGCTATTCTGTCTGGTGTTAGAGTGACACCTCC
>JAUELE010178473.1:0-13630 GCA_031471655.1 Diodora aspera
GACGGTACACTTGGGCTTGACCATCGTAGTGAAACATGTTAAACCTTTTATTAGTAAAACAAAGACTCTCTGCCAGCACGGGCTTACCAACGCCCTACTCTCCTATCCCATTGCAGTCTTCGACGTCGGCTTTCCAAGGTCAAACCCATTCCACGCAAGGGTGGGCCAGCTCTGATACCTGTAGCACGAGGACGTCGTGGCACTATGCGTCGACTGATACGCAGTTGCTGTCATTTCCTTCGCAGTGACGAACCTGTTGCGCAGATGGTACATGTAATTGGCGTTGACATTCGTGGTCTGACGGATCTTGGCCTACACTGTGTACTGTGCACTGTCAGTTTGTCTGAAGCGTTGCAACAGTCTCATGATCTTTGCGCGAATACAGTGGAGGGTTCTGGAGGTGGCTCGTCCCATCTGCTTCATTCCTATCAGGGGCGTAACTAGGAAATGTTCAAATGTAAGCACTACGGAGTTGCTGAAAAATGTCATTAGATAGATGAAGTTCGTTATTGTTTTCAGTTGTATGACAGCAATAATAAGCCTACATAGCATTGTAGCTTCACAAAGACCAGATACACGTTTATATATTATTTCTTCTTATTTTTTTAAAAGTGTAAGCCCTAGCGTTTTTTGCTACCTAGTAGGTACGCCACTGCCTATGGCTTTCTCTCTCTGTTCAGCAGTTGGGCGTGGCATATCTTTGATATTTGGTGTTTATTTTCTGTGATGATTAAGTACCTATTCGTTCCCTTGTTCTGCAATTCTGCACGTGCATTTTTTTACGAATACCCGGAAAACCTGTTGAGCAAATTTTCGCCACTGCATAATCGTTACAATCGATGTGTTGCGTTTTGGAGAATGATTTTGATTTTAAATACTCACTTTGACATATCTAGAGTTAAACACAGCTTAAAATTGTATACTTCCTTTAGTTAAAAGGGAGAAATTACTTAAAGTTACTTGGACTGTTTCATGATACAGTTCATAATTATAAATTGGAAATTAAAAAAATGTATACATCTCGTCAATCTGTGACTCATGACGCATGCAATCTATTTATTTTCTTCAAAATTGTCTGTAAATTATTTATTTTCAAAATCTTCCAGCTCCTATACATATATTTCTGTGTTGATGTTTCACACGATTGAGTGAGTGAGTGATTTGAGGCTTACCGTGGTTTTCGGCAATCTTTCAGCCACATCACCACGGTCTCACCGACATCACGTCGGCGCAGGTTCTACTGTCTCTCTTGGCTGAAAGAGGTGCCCGGGCGGGACTCGAACCACAACCGCAAAGAGTGGGATGTTGCTGGGCCGACGCGCTGACCACTGCGTCGTCCCGTGCCCCTCACACAAAGGAGAATAAGACAAAACTTACAAGAGGAAATATATAATGGTGGGTGAATAACTATTTGTGATAAAGACTAGAGGGTTCATAACACTGAAAAGGTTAAGGCGCACTGATTTAAATCCGTCTTGCTGTCAATAGAGCTGTCAATCACTGGCCTTTCCGCTGCTGTTTTATAAATTCATTATCCTCACAAAGAGCCACATTCTGCACGATTCCCATTGAAGTTGGACATCGTATCAATGTAACCAAAAAACAACGCTGTGCGATCAAACACAATTAAACCGTTTGCACTTTTCATATCTGACAGTTTCAAATGGCCAATTAAGAATATGTTGAAAATTGTAGCAGGTGTTCCCGCTCAACACGCTCGTCCTAATTTCGTGAGAGCCACATAATCTCTTTTCAGTTCTGGATTTGAAAGATTCATTCTTTGAACTCCTTTATTTTCGCGAGAGTTTGTAAATACGGTTCATTTCAATTAAAGAACCTCGAAATGATTGGATTATAAAAAAATACACCTTTTACCAAACATCACGTATGCTCGTTTCAAGTGTCTATGACGATGGCTTGTTCTCAGAAAGGACTTAACAGCATGTATCCAATTAAATTTATTTAATGATTTTTGAGGTCCATTAATTCTGATTTAGCGTCTGCATTGATGTAAAATCTACGGGAGGTACCATTCGATTTTTATGGGGGAGGGTACATGTATTTGGAATTGTGAAAATAAATAGTTTTCAGGCAGTTTTGGACAAAATTGTGTGAGCCAAGAGTAAAATTAAATTGATTTCAGAGATATATACATTCAATAAAAATTCTTAAACCCCTTTAAGCTATATTTTACATGTCTGCTCTTAGATACAAAATCAAACCCACCCATAATAAAACATATTTAAAATTTAATTAATTTGTGGGTAGTTCTCTAAGAAGGATGTATTGTCACATGTCATGAGATAAAAAAAAATTTGCAAGAGAAATATACTGATGTCCAAAAGAAAGTAAACCAAGATTTTGACAGATTACTGAATAAATTCGCAAATGCGTTGGATATACAAGAAATATCCCTTCAAGACTTGGAAGGTTTATTAATGAGAAGATTTCAATCAAATTACACTATACTCACCGAAATTCAAGCATCCTTTTGATCAATTATGGCATAAAGACGTAAGGGGAAATAATTGAAATCATTTAATATACTTTCTTTTGGACGTCAGTATATCAGTATATCTTCCAGCTCTCTGGCCTTCAAGGCTTCGCCCTGCTTCAGTGAAAATGTCAGTGGTGTCACTTTGGGCAAGTGGCTTTGCTTGTCCATTGTCTCAGTTGAAGGCGAAATTCGGAACCTGGTCGAAAAGTGGAATTTCAAGTCGACCTTCCAGCACCTGACGAACAGCTTCGGTTGTGTACTCTCTGGGGAGTTGAAAAATGGTTTGGATTGTACACGGTTCCAATGACCATGGTACAAATAGGTGTTAGAAATCAGCATGTATTTATACATGAAGTCCAGCGCGTTACAAGTACACATTATCATTATATACTCAGCCCAACTATTGGGGGATCACTCATTAGAATAGACGTATAGTAACATGGCACTTTTGGAGCTATGGGTTTCGTAGCTCTGACAATATCAATATTCGAAACCATACGTACAAAAAGGCCCTAATTATGATGGTACAGTAGAACAACATGAGCCAGAGGTTTGTACAGTATTCCAAATACTCAAATGGACACCTCTTTGCCTGAAGTGATGTCTGATGCCGTTCAGGGAACATGTTATAGATGTTCGTCGTCGTTCAGTCGACCACCGCAATATTCCTCAAAACAAACCTTCATAGCGTGACGCTGTTACGATTACCCGTACTACTACTACTATTACTACTACTATTACTACTACTACTACGAATAATAATAATAGTGAGTGAGTTGCGGTTTAACGTGGTTTTCGGCAATCTTGCAGCCCCATCATGTCGGTGTCGGGGCTCCTGTCTCTCAGGCTGAAACCGGCGGGACTCGAACTACAACCACAAACGCTGGCAGATTGCTGGGGCGACGCGCTCACCCCTGCGCCACCCCTGCGCCTGCATCATCATCATCATCATCATCGTCATCATCTAACTGACGGCCTACAGTACTTCCAGAGGCAGCCGAAGCAATTTCAAAATGGGGGGGGGGCGCCGACAAGGAGTTGACGTCATCAGCTATACAATGTTCGAACACGGGACATCAACACGTTCAAGAAGGCAGTGACGGATCTGTTCGTGTCGCAACATGCTGCCCTTGGCTCATAAACAACTCGGACATGATTCGACGGCAGTCATTGCAGGGGAGGTAACTGGTCTCGTGGACTATTCGCAACTCAGAGGGCGCGGGGTTGGCGCAGTGGTTTGCGCACTCGACTCGCAACCGGAATGTTCCCAGTTCGAATCCCGCCCGGGTCACTGTCGTATTTCCTGGAGAGGGGAGCTCCCCTGTAACCACCGTGACGATGTCGTCGAAATAATTGACTGAAAGTCACGCTAAACAATAACAACAACAAAAATATAAAAAATTTGCAACTCAGAATCAGCAGAATCAGAATAGTGTATTGTATTTTAGGCCACAGGCCCACATACATGAAGGAGATACATATCTATACAAGTGTATAATAATCACAATGCACTCGTTATACACGAATGTACAGGAATTATATTGATCACATGTACTTTGTCAATAGCATGTTAAACAAAAACAAGCAACAGCAACATTAGATTTTACATGTTATGGAATTAACGATTTCCGCAATTATAAACTATGTTAAACAAACAGGGCAATCTTAAACTGTATCGGCGAGCTAAACTTATCAAATGTTAAAATGCAAATCAGGGTTTGAATATTAAAGTGAATGGCACGCAAATACTTTAAACGTAATTCTTTAAATTATGGACATACAGATAAGAGGTGGCAGTTTAACAGAACGGACAGAAACGTTGATCTTTTGGTACAGAATAAAATCTCCCTTTGTTACACATGAGATTTAAACCAAGACGAAGACGAACAACAGCATTGCGAATTTTTCTGTTAGATAGAAGTAATTTAAATGACCTATACATATCATAGCGTGAATTGTTAATCAAACAAGACCCCCACTGTTGTTGGAACATATCCATTGCAACTTGTTTAAATATACGTAAAAAAGCAATGTATTACCAACACCTTGATAGAACCAAACATAACCGAATCCGTGGGGAAAAAAAGAATTCTAAATTTTGAAGCCCATGTTACATAACCTAAATTGTCACGGGACAATAGCATATTTAGGGGTGACTATTGAGGCATTTTTGACTATTGCGATACTATTGCGATAGTTAAAACAACTATTGGATACTATTGCGATATTGGCCCTACTATTGCGATACTATTGCGATAGTTTTCACTTGCAAAATAATTATAAATTTCTGATACTATTTGTAAAGAAAACAAGAAGTGAAAAGAAAACAAGTTCAAACTGACCTCTCAAAAACATTTTAATACAAAATTTCACTTCATGTAACTGATAAAGTCTTAGGTTACTGCAGTGTTTTAGGACGACAGAGGTTAGATGATCATAGGAGTTGTTTCTATGTTTTTTAAGAAAGTAAATGTACCAAACAAATTAACTATCGAAACTATCGATAGTTAGACAAACTATCGCCAATAGTATCGATTGTTTCAAGTTGCAATCGATAGTGTACTATCGTGAGACAAGCAATCGCAATCAATCGATAGTTCGATGTATCGTTACACCATTAAAGGTATGTGTACATCGAGGGCAATGATAGCTCAATAAAGCAATCAATTGAAAGAAAAAGCAAAATCAAGAGCTCCCCCCATTTTCATTCATTAGGGATATTGAAATATTAGTTTGTTTCAGTTGTCCACAGACAAGTTATGAGTAAAACGTAGGTTGTTTCCAACAGAATTTCACTTGCCCAGATTTAACCATCTTCCAATTAACACCTTGTACAATTAAGCCAAAATAAATCAACACACTGTTTATGCCAGACCAAAATATAGTCTCTGAAGTAAGATTAATATTTTTAATTTTGTTTATTAAATTGAAATAATATATATATTTGTAATAAAATAAATAAGATCCAAGAGAGTCTGCTCACTTAGTTGTCTAGAGTGGAAAAAATATCTAGACGGTATGCTTGTCTCTATTATAATAAAACCTCAAGGTGTGGATGACATACTGGATCTGCCTGCACAAAATGATTATATTTGCTACTAAATACTCTGAGCCAACCGATGGTATCCTTGACGTCCGTCGATTCTGTTCACATGCTAAGACATAAACAAACGGAAAATGACGACGATTGGAAGTTATAACTTCGCCCTTCACAACTTCTGATTGCGGTTAAACCTAGGCCACAAGTTATAGACTTACATGGCCACATTTGCCTGGCCACAAATGCATGCGTGTGTGGCATGCAGAGCACCACAAAATGACAATTTGATGATATGCTACGGTTCTCCCAAACTTAGGCTAATCAGCTGTCTCCAAATGGTCACGATGACGCACGGTACTTCATCATTGCTGAAATTTCATTTCATTTCCAGAAAGAATGTGCCATGTTTGCTGGTCAAATGTTGATCGTGTAACGCCCCTCATACCCTGCTGATGTGAATAAATTTGACCACATACAAAAGTATACTGTGTGCAGGGGCGGATCCAGGATTTTGGAAACGGGGGGTCCAACTTGAAACGGGGGGTCCAACATGCACAATTTCAGTCCCATTCGGGGTTCGAGGACTCTTTACAATACATTTTTCCGTATTTGAGTTTCAAAAGGTGAGGTCCGGACCCCCTGGAACCCCTCCCCCCCCACACACCCTGGATCCGCCACTGGTGTGCTCCGCTTTAACCGATAGTGTCTGAGATCAACCAGTACATGTAATAAACATGTATCCAGCTCTCGGACCCTTTATATTCAAGTCACTAACAACGATACCCTGTGTGGTCCCCGTGGTCTAATGCTACTGACAGTCATGATATTATGTAAGAATGTGTGTTTCAGGAACACTGTTCCATGTTGTCTTGTTTAAACATACACGAAGATCAGCCGAGGATGATGTCTGTTTGTAGGCCAGATCAGAGACATGATGGCTCCACGATGTTTTTCTTAGCTCACGTCCCACCTTTAACGTGATAATGAACGAACAAGAGGAGCCTTGAGTTGCTTCCCTGAACGTGCAATAAAAGACGTGTATACTCAGCGGTAGAAGTAACGTTACACCGAGTCCACACTACGCGCTGCGATTTGATGCTGCCTGTGGTGAAGCTGTTAATGAACGTCAAAATTGAATCGGACCGTGTCCACACTGTAAGCTGTGGCAGTTGGAAAGCAAAGCGGTTCTTGAAACACAAATGACGTCAGAATTAAAAATTCAGCATCAAGATCCCGCGCCTCGAGCGGCGATAAGTATTGGAAATTAACCGCAGCGCACTGCTAGCGACCGTCACGCGGCTGAATCCCGTGCTGCGGGCGTTTCAATTAAAATTAATGTTAGTGAGTGCAATGTAGCTCGTTGTCTTGGCGCACCCTACACTCCATATCAAACTGGCTTCCTTCACGCACCAAATTTGGACACATGTCTGTTGTGTTGTTCACAACCAACCATTCGCACTCTAGAGCCGGTGGTTATAAAGCAGAATCGATGTCACTTATAGCCGGACCCAGAACCCCCTTCCCTGGGGCCCGAGCACAAACCTTAAACTTGAGAGAGCGTCCTTGTATCTGCAAGCACAAGACGAAACTTCGTGTACCAAAAGTCAATCTCCCTAAGACTGTGTCTGTGTGTGAACTGGTTTATTGAGCATTTGAACTAGGGAATAATATTTTCTGGTGAATTTCTTGTTATCGGAAGTTCTTTAGCTAGACCAACTGTAAATGTTAAATTATTACTGGGTGTTTATATAAGGATAACGTACTTTTTGAGGTATATATTATTTACAGAAGCTGTCTGTTGTTAACCGCCCGACCGAATCAAATTCCATTCGTCCCTCAAAGTGTCGACAAGCTGTTGTTGGTTTGCTGGTGGATGTGGACGACGGTTAAGGTGGTCACACAGGTGTTCGATTGGATTGAAATCTAGTCAACGTGCTGGACATGGGAGAACGTTGACGCTCGCATTCAAGAAGTCCTGGTCGAGCCTTGCTGTGTGAGGTCTATAGCGTTGTCCTGCTGTATGAGTGTTCCCTGTTGCTGTTGGCGAAGGAATGGTAACACCTATGGCCGCTGAGGTTACCATGGATGATAGTAAGTCTCGTCCGTTGGTTGCCGCAAATCCCGCCCCAAACAATCATACGGCCTCCCCATACGGATGGGCAGCTTGAATGCAGAATAGCGCCGAACGTTCCCCCTTCCTACGGTAAACTCGACCATCATTGTGAAACAGGTTAAACGTGCTTTCATCAGTAAAAAGGAGGACTCTCTGCCAGTTACGGACCTGCCAATGTCCTACTCTCCTTGTCCACTGCAGTCTTCAACGTCGGTGTTACAAGATTAAGACCATTCCACACAAGGGTCGGTGAGCTCTGATACCTACAGCACGCAGACGTTGTAGCACTGTGCGTCGACTGATACGATGTCCTAACGCAGTTGCTGCCGTTTCCGTCGCCGTGACGAATCTATTGCGCAAATGGTAAGTGCACAGATACCGGTCTGCCTGTGGCGTTGTCACTTGTGGTCTGTCGGATCTTGGCCTGTTCTGTGTACTGCAAGTCTGTCAGTCTGAAGGGTTGAAACAGTTTCACGATCGTTTCTTGAGTACAGTGGAGATGTCTTGCAATCTGGGCGTGACTGGACCCATATGCTTCATTCCCGTGATTACGTACCGATTCTTTGCCTGTTATACCAATTCTGCACATGCAGTTTTACGAGTACCAGGAAAACCTGTTGCGCGAATTTGTGACTGTAAATAAACACATTAAAGGCACATGATCAAAGATGCAGGTATGCCAATCCGTGTTCAGAGCTTGTCTTTCTGTTCATCTAGTAATATGCTGTATTTTTTCCGATTTTTTACGCAAATATGTCACACTAGGCGATAAAGACAAGGGATTCCCCGTCTTCGTCTAACGCTAAAAATAGATTGCGCATTGCATTTGGAGGAATGTAAGCAAATATGGAACTGGCTAAAACCGCGATACGCCATAACAATAACATGCGATTGGATGAAACGGTCACATTTAGATGAAATGGAGATAGATATTTGGTCGAAACGGTGACAATTTTTGGACACAACGGTGACAACAAAAGATATAAATATCCATCAATCATTACACTGAATTGTTGGTAGATTTTCACCAAGTTTGACATGTCACTGTTTGGCTTGTCACTGTTTTAGCTAATAACCATTAAAAGATGACATCACCAAAATGGGAAACTTATAGAATTAATTCTGAAGTTCGAGTAAGTGACCTTTTCGGCAAATAAAATGTAGCTAACCGTCCATTATTTTCATGAGTATTTCGCCAGTATTTAATTGATGTATCGATGTTTTAGTCAGACAGTGAAATCATCTATCGACCTCTCTCACTCCCTGCGGTTGTGAACAAATTAACACTGTGTGGGCCCGGCTTAACAGAAGAGATCTCTTGTTGCTGGGGGGAAGTGTATTTTATGAGAGCTTCACATCTGCGAGCTGGTTAGAGATGAGGTATAAATATACCAATGACTTACACAGATCAGACATAGCATAATGTAACTGTGAGGAAACATATCATGTGACACAAAGATGGACCATAAGTGAATGAGTCAGTTGGGGTTTTAGGTGGTTTTCGGCAATCTTTCAGCCACATCACCATGGTCTCACCAACACCACATTGATACCAGGGCTCCTGTCTCTACAGGCTGAAAGAGAGGCAACCGGGCGGGACTCGAATCACAACCGCCAAGGCTGGCAGATTGTTGGGCCGATTTGGTAAGATTGATCATAAGCAAACTACAAGCAAAAGACCACTATTGAGTTACCAGGGTTCTATTCTAGGTGTGAATATTCTCGTTTTTGACAGTCACGATTGCGCTCGTATGCCTATCACGCCTGTAAAATGGCATTTACGGGCACATTCAATCGCGCTCGTTAACATTTACGCAAGTAAAAGTCGTCAAACATAGAAAATGAGAGTTACTTACAGGTTTTCAAACCTTTACTCTGAAACGTTTATTCTTAAACCACGCAGATGTTTAATACAGGAAGATTATTTCCAGAAACAACTTCTGAGCATGTCCAGATTGTTTTTATATTCGTAGATACACAGAAACTTCCGTAACCGAATGATGATGTTGATAGATGACAAATCAGAACATCTTCGTGCATGGAAGCTATGGAATGACGTTACGTTGATACGATAGACTAGTGGCCTTTCTTAACTGTACGCGGTGCCCAGCTTCGATCCAAGGGCAGTCAAGCGAGAGTAGCGATGGAAAGTTACCAGTTGGTATGTGACAGCCCTTCAATGGTGCAAAGGTCACAAAGTCAGTGTCTGCATCATAATCAGCCAAGTTTAAACATGTGGACCCATTTCATTGCCTAGATGGTTGTTTTAAAAGTCGTTTCTGTCACCGAGTTCTTTTCATGGCCACAGTTGTAGTATTTGAGTATTTGTGTAGGTCAGGGTATTACTTTGACCACACCCATAGACAAACCCTAGGGTATGTGTGACCACACCCATGCATTTTTTAAATAAGAGAGACTGTGTGACCATGTCTCCCCCCAGAAGCCTGACCCATACATGGCAAAACTCATACCTGCCGAAGAGGGAGATCCCAAAGAGGGAGATTGAAGTTCCAAAGAGGGAGATTTTCTAAAACTGTTTTATAAAGGATCTATAGACATCTACAAAAATATTGTAAAGAAAATACTTCCCCCATACACATTTTTCACGTAAAGAATGGGCTTGAGCACCATCTGCACATTCACAAACAGATACATCTAAGATAAATCCAGGAGTACTAAAATCAGGGCATTTTTGGTTTTGACATTTTTGATTAGCAGTTTTGCCTTCGGGACAAAAATGATTAGCATTTGGTGCAAATTGGTCATCATTTGATGAGCAATTGATTAGCAATCAGCTGAAAGTGACTAGCAACCTGCGATGTGAACCTGAACAAAAAATACCCCGAAAGTGGTCATCGTCAATTATGACAGACGAAAAAGCCTCAAAACTTCAATACTTACACAAATATTCCTCGTCCCCTGAGTTCCAGGAACCTTCATCATCTGAGTCGATGTCAAAGACATCCTTCTGGGCCAGAGGTTGGTGGGTGCTATGCTTCCCTGGAGTCCGGCTAATTCGCGCTGCTTCCGGGTCAGGGATGAGCTGCATGGTCTCCTTGCTTGCCATGGTCTCTCATGCAGTTGGGCATCTAAAACATTGTCAGAGGTCAATGATAAAGGGATAGGTCTCACAACAGGGTGAGTGAGTGATTTAGGGTTTACATGGTTTTTCGGCAATCTTTCAGCAACATCATCACAGTCTCACCAATATCCCTTTGATGTCGGGGCACCTGTCTCTCTGGGCTGAAAGAGACGTGCGTGGGTGGGACTCAAACCACAAGGCTGGCAGATTGATGGGCTAACGTGCTAACCACTGCACTATACCCTGCCCTTAACAGGGGTTGAAAAATACCGACGCCCAGGGCAAAAGAATTTTCGCACCGGACAAGTGAAATGTCCCCACCTACTTGTCCGTGGGCAAGTTGAGATTTTGAAAACATAATCTTAATTTTGCAAATCAACTGACCAAATATTAACTTTTAAAAGCAATCAATAATTATGAGTGACCAAGAATAGGTGCATTGAATGCATGTATATTCATCAAAACCATATCAAAACCATGCATATTCATTTGACAAATTGAAGTGGAATTCTGTTCAGGGCTAGTGAATTTTCAATTTCAACTTGACCAAGAGCAAATGGATTTGAAATAGATTTTTCAACCCCTGCACTGGTGGAATTTACTTTTATCAGATTCATTTCCATATTTGGTTAGAGCAATTTTTCAACCACTATAATATTTATCTGCTAGTTGAATTAAGCCATGAAAATCAGCTGAACTAAAGTTCAAACCCAGAACTACTAAAGCTAATGCACTATTCACTGTACTGTGTTGTTTCTAGACTTTTGCCAAGACCTTTTTGGCATCCAGACCCTGAATCAAGGCACAAAAAACTGAACATCATACTCTACAACAGTCATCTCTGCTTGGGTCTGCCACAGATAATTTTGTTGCTTAGGACAATCTTGCTGTCAAGGGATTGACTTATGAAAAGACATTTGGTGGTGTTCTGCATGGCAGTCAAATCTTTTTCTTATCCATTTGTACCCAGCACAAAAAATCCTAAGCCCAACAAACTCATCTGTACCTGTGTAAGTGAATGTGTCTAATGAAATAAGATCTTGATCAGAAAATAATACAAATATTGTAATGATCCAGATAACATGGCATGTCAGCTCACTGGATATCAGTCAATTACTGCAGAGCTAATGGTAATGAAACTAGCAATGCTATTGTCCAGCCTCAGTGTAAAGTAATTACCAGGCCAATAGCAGTCAGAGACTGAAGGTAATTGACATCTCCAACAGAAAGTCCAGGTAATTAATTCCCCATCAGAGGGGCACTGGCCACTTAAGAAATCCTCCTGGTATTGTAGAAGATAAATATGTATGTATCAACAACACATCAGGAGAAGTAATAAAGCTCAATTAAAACAGACTCACACCCTGGCTCATCCTTCAGCCCACAAGTATAATTGACCACCATTAGCAGTAAAAGCTCTGAAGGCTATTCTATCGTCCAGAGAACATATATCAGAAGCTGGGCTATACATCTTCGGCTATAAATCCAATGGGGCAGAAAAGTCATCAGCTGAAGCTAGTGTACCATACACATCATTACACTTTAGGTCTGGTCATAGGTTTCTGTCTGGTCCTCCAGAATGGCTTAATGATAGGTTTTTCCCTGGACAATAACAGCTGTAATTGACTCCTCATATCATGTGTATGGTTGCCTTACACAAATATTACCCATGCTGGTTTATGCACATGCAGTAGACTGGAAATGATCATTTTTATCTCTGGTGCCGAATGAATGCACAAACCTATTGTGGCTTCTGAGTGTATCAAGCACTATCAATATTGACTTTCCCCAATGGTGTAATTTCCTTACCAGTGGGTCATGATCACAGAGAAAACACAGCTGTGTAATGTAAAAACACTAATAAAATTGGTTATCATCCAATATTAGGACTATTTGCCAAGCTATTTGACTGGCAGCGGAAATGAATCCAATAACCTGCTCTTAGTGCAAGCAGAATTCCACAACAAATCACAATACATCAGATTGCTCATCTGTAAAATCAGTTCTATCCCAAATATAATTGACAGTAATAGGAGGAAAGTAGATGTAACTTCATGCATTTAAGATGTGCAAGAATATGTGGTACAGGTTGTTGTTTCCGTTACTTAATATCTAATGGTAAATTATAAAAGTCTCTTAGTTTTCACCGAGCAATGATTCAGGCTTCTATTGAAGTTGATTTGAAATGATCTTTTAGGTTGCAAGGGCAATATTTCAGCCATAATGAAACGTGATGTGCAAGGTGCACACCGAGCGAAAAGACAGTTCATGAAAAGGATCGATAGAAAGGAAAGTCCTATTGAATAGTTGAGTTGAGTCGAGTTGAAATGATGTCTTACGTTACAACTTGGACAATATTTCAACCATAATGCAATTTGATATGCAAGGTGCACATTGCGACAAGAAAGTTCACAAAAGGGTTTGACAGAAAGGAAAGTAAAAGCAAAATTTCCCCCATTTTAGTCGCCTTGTACGACAAGCGTTGGGTTACTGAGGCCCTATTCTATCTAAGAGACACCAAGTCACTCCCCGGAAGACCCAACGAGGTCCTATTGAACTAGAATACCAAGTAAAACATTCTGTAATTAATAAACAAACTTCTTGTAATATCCATTCAGAAATTTTTAGGATTCAAATGAGAACGATCGAGTCAGTACTTAAATTGCAGTGGTAATGCAATGTGATGTACAAGACGCACACTAAAGGAGCAGGCAAATATGTTTAAGATAGATGAGAGAAATATGAAGGAAGGGAGAGATGATGTTTTACATTACAAGGACAATATTTCAGCCATAATGCAACATGAGTGAGTGAGTGAAAATGATTTTTACATTGCAGGGGGCAATATTTCAGCCATAGGGCAATGTGATGTGCAAGAGGCACATCAGGAAAAGGGAC
>JAUELE010178580.1:0-13629 GCA_031471655.1 Diodora aspera
GATAAACCTTCCAAGTCGTGAAGGGATATCTCTTGTATATCCAACGCATTTGTGAATTTATTCAGTAGTCTCTCAAACTCTTTGTATACTTTCTTGTGGACGTCAGTATAGTTTTGTTTCACTTTACAGATTCAAGTTCTCTGTCAATTTTTCTCCATATTCTAACTTTAAAGAAACAATTATGCATTGAGTCTATTTTATAGAGCTATATAGCTACAGTCTGTTTAGCAAAAATGCCTTTTGCTTCTGAATGCATGAACAGGTTTTTTTTAATTTTCACGCTTTCTTATGTGATATAATCTGAAGCTAGGTCAATGTGAGAATTAGTAGTAATGGTTAAATTGATTGAGGATCCTGTCGATAGTTGATTACTTGTTATTAAGTAAACCTTACAAATTCCGAGATATCGATGTTACATCAAAGATCATAAAAATAACAGTTTTCACTGCATGTGTTAAGAGAATATACACTGGTGTTATTTCAAGCACTTACTAAGATGAACGTTTGAATATAAAATGAAATCAACAAAGAAAGTTACAACATTAAAACTGAGTGAGAGTGATTTGGGGTTTTACGTGGTTTTCGGCAATCTTTCAGTCTCATCACCACGAACTTATGAACATCAATATAATAATAATAATAATAAATCTTTATTACCCATTCGTGAATTTGTCTTTCAACAAACAGAGCATGAATGTGACACACACCAATACAAGTAAGACACACAACACATGCACACATAACATATTATAGCAAACATAGCATACAGGAATGTACTAAAGGGTAATACAGGGAAATTAAATAGCAGAACGGCGCTGGGTTTAAACTCGAAGTTCAGAATGAACGTTGTCATTAACTTGCCTTAGGCATATACATGTATATGAAAATGTAAATTGTTATCTGTATTTGTGCTCATTGTCTGGTTATGACGTTCACTCACCTAACATTGAAATTCAGGGTTCAACTTTAAAGCAAATTCAAGTGTACCATTGAAAACAAAGAGTTATCTTATAGTACATTAAGACAAACACTAGATTGAAGTGTGTATGTGGAACTGTATGTTAAGTGTAAGAGCAGATGTGTATGTAAAGTGTATACTATTTATGTAGAATTGGATGTAAAGTGTAAGTGTAGAAGTAGATGTAAAATGTTAGAGTAGAATCGGATGTAAAGTGTAAGTGTAGAACTGATTTGAAGTGTATTTGTAGAATTGGATATAAAGTGTATGTGTAGAATCGGATGAGACGTGTAAGAGAATAATTGGATATGTCAAGTGTAAGTGTGAAATTAGATTAAAGTGTACGAGTAGAGCTGGGTTAAAGTGTATGTGTACAATAGGATGTTCAATATAAGTGTAAAATTAGACTAAAGTGTACGAGTAAAGCTGGGTTAAAGTGTATGTGTAGAATAGGATGTACAATATAAGTGTAAAATTAGATTAAAGTGTAAGAGTAGAGCTAGGTTAAAGTGTATGTGTAGAATTGGTGTGCAAGTACATACAGCAAGATGAGATTTATACATATAACCTGCACCTGTAAATATAAATGTAAGGTAACGTTTATGATAATAGTTCACAGCATACTCCAATTGAGTGCAATTTATACAATTGTTGGTTTCTCTCTCTCCTCCCTCTCTCTCTCTCTCTCTCTGTCTATCCCTATCTATCTCTCTCTGTCTATCCCTATCTATCTCTCTTAAACTCATTTTTCTCTCTCTCTCTCTCTCTCTCTCTCTCTGTCTGTTTCTCTCTCTCTCTCATGTAGAAAATACTGGAATACAGGAAAAAGCATCCATCTGAACAACTTGCTTGAGTTGAGTGTAATGGCCTTGTCCAACAATAATACCAATCTCACTGCATAAATGAATATCGCGCTGACGTATCCAACACTTAGCTGGATAAGTGTATAGTCAGAATTAACAACTAGATTTTGTGTCATGAATGAATACTTAAGACAATATACTCGAGTGTTGAATACACGAACAACACGCCGCACGCCCTAAAACACTTTGTATAACACATCAAAACGCCTTGCCCAGAGCGGCACGAATATTTGAGAACCCTCTCATCATGCTTACTACTTAAAGTAATTACGTACTTTTGCTGAAATAATAGTTTGCAAATAACTATACTGACATCCAAAAGAAAGTATACCAAGATGTTGAGAGACTACTGAATAAATTCGCAAATGCGTTGGATATACAAGAGATGTCCCTTCAAGACTTGGAAGGTTTATTAATGAGATGATGTCAATCAAATTACACTC
This sequence comes from Diodora aspera, assembly GCA_031471655.1. Classification (NCBI taxonomy): domain Eukaryota; kingdom Metazoa; phylum Mollusca; class Gastropoda; order Lepetellida; family Fissurellidae; genus Diodora; species Diodora aspera. The sequence continues at coordinate 2,265 of JAUELE010178580.1, forward strand.
ACCGAAATCCAAACATCCTTTTGATCAACTATGGCATAAAGACGTAAGGGAAAATATTTGAAATCATTTGGTATACTTTCTTTTTGACGTCAGTATATAAACTGACGACCATAAGAAAATATACCGAAACGGGTTTTTGTCATAAACAAATCGGGTCTGAGAACAATCCTTTTGACATGTAATGGTGATTATTGTGCATATTAGTTTGGACTTCTCATCAAATGCTTATACCGTTGAAGTAAAAGCTTTGCATCAGCTTATGGTTCCGCCGTTTTTATTAATCCCCACTATTCGGTATACCTTTTTTTGGTTGCCAGTTGAGATATCTTGATAGAAGATACTTGTGACTATTGGTATGGTTTGTTACAAGTTTTGGGATCATATGATTAGTAAATAACCGAATGTTGTTTTATGCACAGTACTGGTTTATCGTATTTCTTGATCCAAACAATTTAGTGAAATTTGTCAGCATTCACCGAGGTGTCTAACTGTCTGTACGCACTCAATACAAGGTTTCGTAAATATTTAATAATTCATTGGAACTAGTTTTATTTTGTCATAATACTTTTATAAAACCAAAGTGTAAAACGTGACCGATTCGATACGATTTCAATTATGAGACAAATGACCGCCCTTTGTACATAAACACTGCGGTCTGTTTACTTGAAAAGCAGACCAAGTTTCAGTAATGGTTATGTAAACTGTCACGTGTTTTTACAAGATCCTGAAGATGCTGACAAAAGCTGCGCGTGCCAGACACTTCCAATACATATGTATTGAGCGACTGGTAATGGCTTGGCGTCTCCTGCACGATGATGAACTGACAGAAAATACATGTGCATGAATGTTTAATGACAGCAGCATACATCTGAGGTTATTTAAGTTGGTTAACAATCGCACATTTCAAACGATCTCTTCCTAAGTAAGTTCAAAGCGGGTTCAGTACGTTCACGGGGGTAACAATGTCAGAGGGTTGCTTGGTTGGTTGTTTGGTTGAATTTATGTAATAGGACTTGGCAATCTTCCAGCCATTTGCCCACTTTCGCCAGTTTAGTGTAGGAGGAAAGTGCACGCCACCAGTGGGGAGCTTGATTTGATGCGGTAAAACCTGCGAGCTAGGGCTGGCACTAATGAACCAGTGGTGATACCACAATGTAGCAGAGCACTATATGATCACTGCATGTAGGAATACTGACTACCGAAGAGAAACATGCCCATCCCCCTACGGAGTTGAGGGGGGTTAAGGGCCCATGCAGTGGTCAACTAGAACCTGGACGCTCAGAGTCGTAAGGTCGTTGGAGACACCTTCTGAGCGATTTCCGTTGAATAAAAGTGGGTGTGAGGGGGTGTGTGTGTGTGTGTGTGTGGGGGGGGGGGTTGGTAAAAGTGAGGAGGGTCTAAGGCCTTCTTATTTGAATTGATAGCGAGAATGTGAATAAGATGACTAGTTTTAATTGTTCAAATTCCAAAATGTGCTCAACTGGTTAAAGCTTTGAGCTGCAGGTAGATATATAATTGCGTGACGTTTAGAAGCATATCAAAAGAGAACAGTTTGGAGAGTGACAAAAAACAAAGGGAGACAACTGCAATATGTTTCCTTCATCTCTCATTGATTACCAAGCGCCGGGAAGGGTGGGATGGGGTGGCTACTTTTGGCACAAAACTTGAGGCCAACAATGATTAATTTAGAGGAACTATACTCGACTACAACCGCCTCGTCTGAAATATACCGAACTCATGGAAGAAAAACTATTTCTGACTGTACCCAAATCGGGGTCTTATCACTTGGTATCAACTTTCCATGTTACGATTTACTGAAACTTACCAAGGGGTCCAGACTATTTTATGATAACCTTATTAGCTCAACCATTCAACTTAGGTGTGTGAAAAATGGTAGAACAAACTTAAATTGTTTTGATTAACTGATTAAAATCGTCTTCACGAGAATAGAGCCACTTAAAATGAAATTAGTTAATAACGATACTTGTTCTTTCTGTGCAGAGGACAACGAAAATATTATCATGTTTACCTTAATGTCCAATTGTCAGAGAGTTTGGGGAAAAGCTTATGAATACACTTAGGGACAATCATAACATCAACATAATCATTTCGAACCAAGATATACTTCTAGAGGGATTCAGAACTAAATTACTTAATCATATCATACTTGCAGCAAAACATCACATATACATATGTAGTATTAATAAGAATAACCCTTCTTTCTCCAATTTTAGAAAAAATACCATGAACAACATCAGACAAGTGGAATATTTAATTCCTAGAACAAATAACGGTTTGCATTCCTTCGATAAGAAATGGGGTATTAACTCAGTGTTGACATATAAGACCGCTTCTTTTGATATCTGGTAAAGATAGTTACTTATGAATTGCATCGAGACCTATGTGTGTAATTCTTTTTCAGATACACCTATTCCCAATAATGTGATGTTTCTTTTAAAACATATCACATGAATTGTATATCTGTTAAATGATTAAATGTCTATGTATATATCCTCTGAAGTGAATTAAAAAAAAACCAAAACAACAAAAAATCTGTAATTTCTACTGAAGATCAAAAGAAAGTGTACCGCCACTGTTATTTGGTCATAAGCAATTTACTCATAATACTGTTTGAGAACGATCCTTTTGACATTTAATGGTGATTACTGTCTATGTAGGACTTGATATATCGTCAGATGCTTATACCTTCGAATAAAAGTTTGGCATCACTTTGAGTTTTTGCCTTTTACATCATTACCAAAAAATTATCGGTGTACTTTCTTTTGATCGTCAGTATATAATGGATTTGGTTGTTGGTGTTATCTCATGTGTTCACAATACCATTGCTTTGAAGTCTGTTCCACTTGGAAATCTTAAGCTTAAGTTGGCTGTAAACTCTAGATATGACTTTTTGAAGGGATGTTATTACCATTCTCGTCCATGAAGTAGCCTTCAGCCAAGCTACTTTCTTTTGGTTTTAGATGTTTCCGCTGAAGTTGTCTTTAAATTTGGTGTAGATAGTTGCGGTTGTTTTGACGAGGAGCCGAAGGCCGAGGAGATATAAATAAACATAACCCAACGTTTAGTTTTGATTGTTTTTCAGGGACTGAGCTGCGATGCTATCGAGAGACCTCCGCCAAGATCCTGGCTTTTAATCCCTGTGCGACTGCAACTCCAAACATTCTTCAGCCATTTTTCTTCACTCACTCCTACATGGATGCACTGGTTCCTAAAGACAGCACCGCCACCGAAGTCCACGTCTTTGTTGACAACGTTGTGTACCGTTTGACCTGGTCCGGTACCCGGTATGACAGCCTGGACAACTTTCCTATCACCGATTCCGGAGCAAGAAACCTCTGGTTCAATGCGCCGGCCAATCTGACCGCGATGTCCCAGTTGTCCTCTAACATATTTCTACTGATAGAGGATTCCAAACTAATAGTCTACAGCAGCAAAGTTACAGCTTTGGCACTCATCTGCTGAGGGTGGCCATGTTGAATTTGTACAGCGCATGCGTAAGGGATCTCTTCCTGTTTGAGAGCGCGGGTTTCGTTCTGGTCTGCCCTAAACATGTCAGTCCTACGACGCGTTGTCTGGAAACCGTGTCCATTAATGTTCGTACTACAAACTGTGTAGAGTTTATAAGAGCGTGTCACACGTCATGACGCGATTAAATGTTCAGTGAATCTTTGTCAGAAGTTGTGTCAGTGACCCGTCGGTTCCTATTGATATCCCAAGCTTGCGCTGTGCCCTCACTGAATAAGACTGACACCCACCCACCCGGAGCGCGCAACTGTTGACGGAAGAATGCTAAGTTATACAGGACTACACGTTGTATTGTGACTTTCTCCTAGCAAGAGAGGTCGGATCACGGCCCAACACATTGCGTTGCTCTAACGTGTCTAATGAAAAAAGTATATATATGCTAAAATTAGGTCCAAATTAAAGTTGGATACGTGATCCCTGGGCCATATGTGTGAAATAATAACATAAACTGTAATTCAAACACTGTTAAAGTGTATGCCTAACTACATAACGCCGTATTCCCTTAGTGCCTACAGATGCAGAGAGATATATTTCCTACTTTCAAATATCCTGACCCATTCCGAACCTTTCTCCGAAGGTTTACCGAAGAATGGTCCGTCGATTTTCGAATGCTTTCCGAAAATGAAGCGAATGCAGTTTTTTTTACAAGCGTAACGTTTTCTAAGGCTTACGAATATTTTCAAAATTCTGTCGGAAAGTTTAGAAGGGTCCCAAAATAAATTAGAGTACCCAAGAGGCTGTTAAACCGACACACATGCTATATATTTAATGTATTATTCATGGCATGTACATAACGTCATGTATACTTATCGTTCAATAAGTTGTTTTTTGAAAAGAAAATACTGAGTTTGACCACGCATCCAACTTTAAGCTTTTGAATCGTAAACTATTGAACCAACCTTTTTCTCAAACCGTTCAATAATCATGCGATCATTTATCACCTTCAGCATAATGCTTACAATACAGGTAGTAGATTACCCACAATGCAGTAGTGCTACCAGTCACGTGTCTCGTTATGTAATGAACTTGTCTGAGCACGCAGTTTCGCCTATCGGACGATATTTCGACTTCTGCGCAAGCTCCGCTTATATTTGGTCGCCAGCAATCTCTCTGCCATGTGGAGTGGGAGCCTAACTACTTCATAACCCTCTGTTCGATAGTCCAGCATGTGGCCATTTCTGCATGAACGGTTAGATTGATAAGAATTCTTTTATCATCCAATACAAAGCGAATTAATAATCGACGTTTATAACGCAATATAAAGCGGACTGGTAATAACGTTTGATTATCCAGTATAAAGCGACTTACGAGGGTGGCTGACCCCACAGGGCAGCGTGATCATTTCACCTGGGACAGGTAATGTATTTTGTCCACAGGTACACGACGCGGTGCTAGATGGGGTCGAACTTGCAACACATTTCCTCCATGGAGAGATTACAGGGGTCCGTAAAGTGATCGATATCGACCCTTTTGGGGTAGATTGGACTATCGAAGGGGTTGACAAGTGCCTAGGAGTCAAAAGAGGTAACCAGACATAGGGTTCGATTGGAGACTGTTGGGGTCGAAAGAGTTTATGGATGTATATGGAAAGCAGGGTTTGGTAACCAGTTTCCCTCACTGACGCACATGGAAACTGCAAGACGTCTTCATGATTATTTTCGTACCTTTTTGGGGGTCGATAAGGGATCCAGGATTCCATAGAGGGGTCGATGGCCTGACATGTTTGGTGACACCTAGGTTAAGAGTTCAAGGGCACCTGTGTCTTTCTAAATAAGAGAGACAGATGCTCATATCTTAGTTTCGATGAAAACGTTCCTATATAAAGCAGAGTTCATTCGAAAATAAATTTGCAAGCGTAAAAAGGCAAATATTTATAATGAAAAAAATCCTTGCAGTTTAACGGACGACACAAAGTTTTAAGGTAATTTTATAGACCGCTATGCGTGACGACATTGAAAAACAACGATGCGGTTTTGTAGAATTGGCTGACGGGCATGAATGTATTTCTGTTTCGTAGTTCAGACCTAAAGCCTAGGCCACACAGAATACTTTTGTACAGTCACTTTTGTTTACAGGAGCAGGGGTGCGGGGCGTAAGAGGAGCAACATTTGACCAACAAATATGCCACATTCTTGCTGAAAATTAGATTAGATTTTAATCTAATCCCCAGACCGTTTGCAAACAGCAAATTGGCCTCAGGTTGGACCCACCGTTGGGAACGCCGTCACGCTTCATCGAATTGCCAGTTTAATTGACTTACAGTAGGAAGTATAAAACAAAAATGTTGCCGAGAATAGGACAGAATTTTAATTCATCACACATCCGGGATGGTATCAATTACATGTTGTTGGACCGTTGTTAAGCATGCCACAGACGCATGTATTTGTGGCAGTGCCGATTCCAGGGGGGGGGGGTTAAGGGGGTCCGGACCCCCACTTTTGTGAAATTGTACAGTGAAGAGTCCTCGAACCCCGATGGGACTGACATTTTGCATGTTGGACCCCCTCCCCTTTCAAGTTGGACCCCTCCTGGATCCGCCCCTGTGTGGCCATACAAAATGCATACTGTGTGGCCTCGGCATCATCCATGCATTTTCTGAATATTCTAACCTTATTTTAAGGTGATTAGATAGTCTCTTGTATGCGGTTTCCTTCGACGTTGGTTTCAGGGTTGGGTGTTGAGAAAGGAACTTTCGTTTGTCAGTCCCAAACTGCATTGTGGGTTCATAGCTTTCACATCAGGGTTTAAGAACATGGAGCATGTAATATTGATTGACATTGACATTTAATCAGATTCTTAAATACTTTTCATCCTAAAATATGTGAGAACGAAACAAAACAACTGGGATGGAGAAATTCTTTGTAAAGTTATGACTTTTGATTTTGTCTATCCTCTAATAAGAGCCGGGCTCCAACAGAAGCCAGGCGGTTGAGTCTGTGCTTCTTCAATGAGAGCCGGGGCTCCAATAAGGGAGGGGTCAGTAATTTCTCCCTTCAGTTACATTTGTATTTGACTAAATTCTCCCCTTTACCCATCAAGCTTCTTTTGATATAAACAGACCTATAATAAGAGCTCGCCATTCAATAGTAACAGAAGCTTCTACCCTTTACACTTCGAAAGAAGCATGAACCGGGTCTTATTAGAGGAAATACGGTACGTTATTATGTTGTACAATTATTATACGCGTAAATGCGCAGATGTAATGAGATCAGAAATGTATTGTACATATAAAAGGTACAGTCTTTGTATATTTGTTTAGTTCGTACTATCTAAACATACAAACCAAAGATGTTGTTGACAATAACCTATAGGTCAGTGCTTCTTAAACCGTGCAATGGTTCACCCAAAGGTGAATGAAATTATTTTGGGGTGAATGCATTCTCGAAATCCAGGGCATTAATTTTGACTCCGCCAACGATGCCCTGGAGTCACTCCTATTCCCATAGTAGTTTTGTGTGTAAGGAAAGTCTAAATCTGCTAAATATAGACAACCAATGAAATTTCGCATTCACTGCACTATAGAAATTAGCAAGAAAAATAACTGATAAATTTAAACGCCTTTACTTTGCCGAGTGCTAGGAGAGACGCGCCACGTGATTGGACGCAAGCTTTTGCTGTGAAAGCCTCACTGATTGGTCAAAACACGAACCTCGAGACTATCGTTCAGCATCTATACGATTGCATCCAGGGCATCTGAGGCAGCCGTTAGCGGAGTCGTATGACCTGGAGTTCGAGGATGGGTTGAATGAAACAGTTAAAGAGAATGAGATGAAACTTACCAAAAACATGTCAAGAAATTATTCGAAGATGAATGAAATTTTGTGATTAAGACTCTAGAATCTAGTCTAGATGATGAATGGCACTGAAATAAACTCCCAAACAAAAGACAAAACCCACCCTTTTTGATTCTGAAAAGAACAGAACTGAAGTACCGCAAAATCCTTTTGACCGGGGGTTTATTCAAGGTTTATTATTTTCAATGAGATGTTTGAAATACGTGTTAAGTATTTGTAACATTTCAAGTCATGACCAGTTTCGCATTTTATCCCGGCAGGCGTTTAATCAAGTCGGACGTTTATTTAAGGAGTTACTGTATGTTGAATGGAGTGGGCATATATTTCAGGATATACACTGGAAGTGTTTTGGCGAGCATTTTCTTTTGCCCTCCAGTTTAGTTTAAGAAGAACTGCTATAGGTCATGCTTGTAATCTGCACATTGGTTGTTTGGTTTTCAGGAATAAATATCATATCAGTTCTTTATATTAGTTTGTACTTCTTTGGACAAGTTGTTTTCACTGGTTGATAACCACTTACAATATCTTAATCAACTACTGCCGTTAGCTGAAAGCACTGAATCCGATTCAAGACAATAAGGAGTACTCTCTTAATATTTATTCATGAGACCATCAAAACAACCCGGAAACGATGTCGATGTGCTGAATTTGACATTCGAGTTCATTTAAAGGAGATCTCAGGTAGACTAGGACCAAATGCTTCGAACAAACGAAAGTAATTTGTCTGATATGAAAATTAATCAATAAACAATCCTAGAGAAGTAAGAATACTATTTGTGTTATGTATGCATGTTCTATTTGTTTATTTTCTTTAACAAGTAAGCAGAATTATTCAAACCTGCCAGGCCAAAAGCTCACCGAGGTGGAACACTTCGAAAACCGGAAGTGGCAATAGCGACCATAAACATACTGGAACGGGTTGTCAGAGGGCCTTGGGGCAGTCATTGTCAAAAATCCGAAATAGTGGTCTCAATAAGCCTTCAATAGGCGAATATTTATCAGTTTATTTTTGAGTCATGCTGAATTACTTGCATTACCCACAATTTACTAAAACATTACCATAGTAGGCCTGTAGGTTGCTAGAAATATGAAAAATAGCCTAAGTCGATAAAGATTCTCCAATGTTACCGGTTATGATGAACTGAAATCTGGGCTTCACACAGCTTGAATTCATTGACCTGACAAAGTTTACCTGTAACACATGTATGATTAGCTTGAATATATTTATGGAACATGTGTCAATGGCCACAGTATGACTACAGCGCAAACGCAGGGAAAGCACGGGCACTAGCCTAAAACAAAACGGTACTGGTTCCCGTAGCTTGACTACGCAAGCGCCAAAAACGAAACACCACACATGCGCATACGTAGTCCAGACTGAACGGTATTACGGTTCATTTGCATAATCATTTGGTGGATGATTGTTTATTCATTTCCAAAGTGATGACATCTTTAGATCAGAAACAAAACCTTTGAAATAATTTTATGAAAAAGAATAACACTTAATATTATATCCAAAACAGGCAAACCTTAAACGTAAAGATAAGATTTAGAGTTAAGCTTTGTAGGCTGGCTGCAACACTTACTTATTAAGCTGTTATTTACACCTGGTGGTACCTTAGAACAACTAATCAATGATATTATCGAATTTTACCTTACTTCCGGAAATAAGTAAGGTAGAGGTTGACTACCTCTCTTACAAAATGTTTCTAAACGTGTTTGAGCCTTTTATGAAGGACATTAGCGCCTCAAAAATAAGTGAAAAAACCCAAACACAAGTAAGGTCTCTGAGATGTAGTTGATCAGATGTATTGTTATTTTATTATGATAGTGTACTCTATCAGGTTAGGAAGTGTCTCACCTTGGTGAGACTAGTCAGGATTACTTGCTAAAGAATCGACCAAAACGTTTGAATGAAAATGTTACTCGATCGGTTTCCCATTTGACAGTTTTGGATACATGTTCCCGAACACGAAATATGGTTAATGCATTTTGTGTTGAATAACATCACGTAAACTGTAAATCAGACATAATAAAAGAGTTTGCCAAAATAAATAACGCCGTATTCCCTTTGTTCCGGCAGATGCAAACTTACTTTCTACTTTCAAGTATTCAGTTCGCCGCATTACGAAACACGTTGATCGACTTCCCCTAGCATTGTCTAATACCTTAGCTGAGACATTATAGTATTTCAGATTTGTCTAGGTATTCCTGTGAAAATATGCAGTCCATATACAATATTCCATATACAGTCCTCACATAATGCTGAATGAGTACCATATAACAGCGTATTATCCATGTGAATGCACACAAGGAATTACATTGGTTCATAGAACATTAAAAGGGAATGGCTGTCATGCAATTCAAACATGCAAGTTTAACATTGTTTTACACAGGTGCATTGCATGATAGATATATATAGATAGATATATTATATTTAGTATAACCTTTTCATTATTAGTGAGAAAACGACAATTGAAGATCACAATATTTAGCGTTATGTTCGGTAGATATTGATGTCGAATACTTTAAATTCATCAAAGATCAAGAAACATGGACTTTATTTTCAATGTCACTTACATAAAAAGGACAAGTGCGTAAGTGTCTGTCATTCGATTTTCTCCTCGCAATATTAATCAGTACATCAAACAAACCTAGTCTGAACTGTACAAGTGCATTACGTAAGGGTTTATCTACAATCTATGATGAATATCTTTCTTGGTTTAATAAGGACTTAGGACGTCTGTAAGTGTCATATCTTGAGCTGCTCAAGTGCGTTGCAGACCATTCTTGAAAAGCTACATCAATTAATCGTTGCTTCTACCTGCAAACTCCTTAAGAAACAGATTTACATTACCTGCCGACTGTGTAATCCATAACTAAACCATACATGAAGAGTAAACATATAATCTCTGGCACCCAGATGTCATATCCAAGAGAATCAAGTTTATAAGGCATGTTATAACATTTATTCGGTAAACGATTTGAATGAATAGCTAATATTAAGCCAGTGTGTTATGCACCCTGTGTAGTACTTTACATAAAGGTGATAACGCCCACATTTACCATATACCATACAGTTTGGAGTTGAGAGCCCAAACGTTTACATGCGAGAAGGTGAATGTTCTCCACTGATTGGTATCGTTCGAATTCCCAGAGTTCACAACCATGTAGAAGAACAGACTGTATATCTGAGAGTCGTACAGTTTGAAGAATGTTCTTGAGGATAGTAGGGTACAGGGTCAAGGCTGTACAAAGTAGATAACGGCTGCATAAGTGCATTTTTGGCTTTTAAACAATGATCCCATGTTGATTTACGTAGATCCAATGTATGATTAAATATTATTCCCAAATACTTGAGCTCTGAAACCACCTCAGCTTCACCACCAACAAGACGCCACATTTAGTGGAAGCAATGCGACCTCTCTTCCGGAATAACGCTATCATAGTTTTCTACAGATTAATAGCAAGATGTACATCTTTGGAGAAATTTTCTAGGATATTTAACTGATTTTGTGAGCCAACAATAGTATCTGACAAAAGAACGACATCATCTGCAAATAAGAGGGAAAATAGTTTCGGAGGCGCGGTGGCCGCGTGATAAATCGTCGGATTTGTAATCCGGCGACCCGGGTTCGTCCCCGGCTCGCGGCACTGTGTTGTGTCCTTAGACGAGACACTTTACCCCAATTGTCTCAGTCGACCCAGCTGAAACTGGGTACTGGTCCTCTAATTGTTGGAGTGTAATGACCTTCTAGTGCTTAAAAGCAGCTTGGGTTAACCAGGGTAATATATGGAAGCGCTTTGAGTCTACTGTTAGGTGAAGATACCGCGTTATAAAGAACTATCCATTATTATTATTATTTTTCTAGCACGTCAGGATATAACTTAACACCATGTTTACAATCCTTCTCCAAAAGAGAAGACAAAACAGAATCGGGATGAACAATCAAACCTGTTTTACGCCAACAGAACAGTCAAAAGTTCACACGGGCTTAACAAACAACTCCGTTTTACGCCACCAG
>JAUELE010178682.1:0-13628 GCA_031471655.1 Diodora aspera
ATCTTTGATCATGTTCCTTTAAAGCTGACTGGAAATGTGGGGGGGGGGGGAAACAACGAACGAACGTAACCTTTTCATGCAACTGCACAGTTCCTCTGTTCATTTTACAAAATAAATGTTTATGAGTAAAACCCCGTTACATATTTACCCATCATTATGACTTTGGACAATTATATGTAGGTGATTGGACTGACCCTTCAATAGTTGGGCTTAGTGTATATAGCGTTCTAAGTAATCCAAAAACTGTGATACATTGACCTGCAAGTGTCTGGCACTGCAAAGAGCATTGCCACCATTGTCTTTCATTGTTGTGAATACAAACAGAGGAGAGAACCGACGTTATATATTTGTTCACATAGAAGTATAGGGTTGGCGCAGTGGTTAGCGCACTGGACTCAAAACCAAAAGATTCCGAGTTGGAATCCCGCCCGGGTCACTGTCGTATTTCCTGGAGAGGGGAGCCCCTTGTAAACACCGTGATGATATAGTCGAAAATAATTGACTGGAAGTCACGTTAAACAATAACAAAAACAAAAAACAAACAAAAATACCTTCGTTTGTTATTCTTATTGCTTGGTGTGATTCGGATATATAACTAAATATCGGATAAGTAAAACAAAATCCATGGTCCCTTGAAATTTTACTTATCCCGATTTCACTGTATGACTTCTCTCTGAACAGAGAGAAAGAGATTAACCAATCTGCTGTTTGCAAATGGTAACATGATGCAAAACAGTATGTAATTCCAGGAAGAATCTAGAACGAATGTTGTCAAATGTTGCTCGTCTGATTGCTCTTTAATTCCTTTAACCCCTTAGTAAGATGACAGACATGGTAATATCCAAATCTATATAGCTCTCACCTCCCGTTTCGTCATACAGTATATGCGCGATGTAATAATAATAAGGATATTTATAAAGCGCTATACTCCTCCTCACAAAGGGAGACGCTCAAAGCGCCAACATAACTTCATGAACATATTTACAAAAAGAGAAGAATCAAGAAGGAAAGGTCAGTTAAAAGTCAGCTTATTTTACGTCGCTTTTTGCCTCCTTCTGGTCAGTTATATCTGTTGAAATGAAAAGTCTTTAGTTGGGACTTGAACTGTGAGAGAGTAGGGGCTGTTCTAATAGTCAAGGGAACAGTGTTTTATTGAATGGCTGCATTGTGGCGGAAAGAACGGGCACCAAAAGATTTCAACTTGACAGAGGGCACACAAAGAAGATGTTGGCTGGATGAACAAAGGACTCTGCTTGGCTCATAGGGCTGAATAAGATCTTGTAGATAGATGGGAGATGTTTTGTTGACAGCTTGATAAGTTAGACACAGAATCTTAAAATCAATTCTTTCTTGTGTGCGAGAATGTAAGTCGTTGCTTCAAATTATTACTTTGCTGTACATATCTGTTCTGAGGTAAACAATGCACTAGATGACATGAGGTACATGTCTATAATGAAGGAAAATGATTAGGGATCACTGAAATCACGTTACCACCAGAACCATAATGACACTTATAATACACATAAATTAGACAAAGCCACTGACATAGCAGTAGAAAGTGTAACCACCACAACGGGGCCTGACAACCTGCTGCCATCTTTGGTGCTTGCTCAGGATCAAACAGTATCATTTGTTTGATACAACATGTGATCTCTTATTCGTATCCGCCAGTACATTATGCAAAGGGACGTGATTCTCAACCAACAACTTTATAGTGTGCGTAAGACGAAAGACAGACACTGACGAATCTCCATTAATTCCGGTCACAAGTCCAGACCTATCTGTGCGCAAGCCTATGAATCTAGGCGCACTTTAGCACGGTTTTAGACAGCGCCCTATATGACTATCTAATTTATTATTATTCAGATTTAACAAACTCTTGTGAATAAAACACGAAACTTCTATAGATATTAAAGCGATGTAACTCTATCCTGAAATGAAGCAAAAGTCTCTTTGGCCCACCTACGGCATTGATACTTCATGATAAAGTATTCAATTAGACTAAAGTATAGCTTTGTTTTTAAACTGTTCACCTTATTACTTTTGTAAACGATAGTGTTGACATAGTAGGACTTCTGTTTAAAGCTTAAAATGTTCTCCACTGTTTCTTTATTGCTGTATATGAATTGTTATCTCCAATAAGCAAACCGAAATGAGTTGAAACACGAGTAATAAGTGTTAATCCAAAGACATTTTCAGAGGTTGTTGTTTTGTCTACTAGGAAGCGACTATTTGATTTTAAAGTCATAGAAAAGGAGTCCTAGAACTATTCATTTTATCTCGATGAACGTATGGCAATTTATTTTTTCTTTAGGTAATTGTCTACAAACGTTTTGTTTTTGAAAAATATTTTCCATTCAGAGGGTGTTGTTAATGTCATTACACGGAGTGTTGCATAAAATATAGCACAACGTTTGAGAATAAAGTTAATGGGAATGTTTAACAAATCTGTTCATAATATATTTCATTATTATTTTATAGAAAGCAAAACTATGTGCATATATTTCTGCAATCTTTCTGTTTTATTACTCGTGCAATATATTTATTTTCCCCTAAACTGCGTGCAAACTGTTTATCTTCAAAATCATCCAGCCCCCTCCCCATCTAAACATCAAATGGTCGCTCCCGCATAACTTTCCTGACTACCTGGAATACAATGGTTTACCTTGGAACACTTCGCACAATACCGCAACGTAGAACTGGCACTTTCATTTCCAAAAAGGGTTCTTTAAGTGAAACATATCTTTAAACATTAGTGCTACGTACGGCTATAAGCGCATTGGTATGTTGGCGTGAATCACTGCTGGCTTCATTGGCTGGGTGTTCAGTCGTTCATTGTAAATGGTATGTAGTACTTAATACTATGACAGGTGACTAAAAACACTTAACAAGGCTAACATCAGCAACCACCGGTGTGTGAAAACTCAAGAGATACTTTGAGAATAAGCAAAGTCATTCACCATTCTACCAGAACCGTTTTCCTTGTCACTGAATCGATCAATAACCAACCGCTCTGCTCTTGGCAGCCAATTTGACCATCAAACAAGAACACTGCTTGGACTTCTGCCTCAGTGTAGCGGATATTGTATTATCCTCTTGCAGGTGTTAAGTGTGGAAAACAAGGCACAACATTCATTTACAAGTGTCTAGCCAGAGTGCATTAGTGCCAACATTATCAATCTCAGGATCGCCTTGTCCATATGCAAAGGAGATTATATCTAGAAATGTTGTGGCGAATTTGTTTGACTTTATGACTATGCTCAGCGAGCGTGTGTACAGTCTATCATAAATGATCATTTGTAAATATGCTCAGACATTTCAAGAAAGGTGTTCTATGTTGCCGGTGATCTGTGCATTGTAGTGCTCATGGAATAAGTATACTATATTTGAGATCTTTGAATGAAGCTAAGCTTCACAAGAATGACGTTATCGAATGTTCAAAGAGTGTTCCAACATAAGACAGTTATTACGTGAACCTTTAAATCCACAAAACCTTTGATACGTTTTACAGAGACAAAAACGCACCGTGGACCCATAGCTGAAGGTACATTGGGTGCATATATTTAATCAAGTGATTTTAACCTTGAACTGTACAGTTGGGGTGACTAAAATTTCAAAAGGGGCCCAGAAAGTGCTCTCGATGGTATCTTTTAGTACAATATGGCATCTATGCTTAGAAATATAGCTATATAACCATTAATCGACTTCATCCCCGAACCTTTATGAAAACTGGTAACACTCAGAACGTAGATCCATCACAATCACATTAATTGAGGATATCTTCTGCCACAAAGTGTCAGTTTATTATAGAATTTAAAAAATAACGATTTGAAACTAACAAATAATATGAGCATTCTTATACTATTAACTGCTCTAAATTCATATAGTGTGGTTTTGATTTAAAAGCAAATTGATAATTTTCCATTTCTTAAAATAAATCATTCGTGTACAATAAATACTTTCTTTACATGCTTTCGGTCTCATTCTTTTCCTTATAAGATAGCGAAACCGCAAATACAAAATGAGTTCTCTTATCCGCATACCCGTTATATAGTGAGGTAATGAACAATGATAAATGAAGTAACTTGTCGCGTTCAAATGAAGCTTTTGGAACAGGGAACACGAAATATCGATTTCTTCTCACCAATGGGCAATTATGAATGTTGTCTCTGCCGATGGCACACAGTAAGCCTTTAAGACAGAATCTGTTATCAGACTTATTTGACATGTGATGCTTCTGTATACGAAGACAAGAATGAAGGAGACTATTGCCAAAGGTGCTACGTGCAAAACACGCTTAGACTACATCTTTCAAAGGGAAGAACAAAACACATGCTCAAAATACTCCTTACCAAGACAGATAGTATATCTGTCATTGTCACTTAGAAGTCGAGGTTGCTATCAATAAAAGCTTACGTAGTTTCAACTTCTTGGTTTAGTTTGGCGACGTTTCGGTTTCTTATTCGTTTGTAACTGGCTTCATATTTTACGTATTTATCTTTACCCCCATGCGTGTTATGTGCTTCATAACGGTTTAAAAAACCATACCGAAGTGTCGCGCCGCGCCGCCACAATAGGCTAAGAAGTTAGACACCATATAATATTTTATTCACGTTTGATGACAGACAAATACACTTCACATTGAGATGCCATTGACATTAAATTTATTGTGACTGAACCATAGATTTTACGTACTCCGAAAGTATAAAAGCGGTCGTGAGTTGAAGAATGCATCTCATTACACTTTGTGCAAACAATCAGGCTTTTTTTTAAAACAATTTCATATTAAATTAAACCAATACTGTTATGCTGGATCGCTTTTAATATCTCATCATATCCATTCACTTTGATATGGGTCTTCAGGGTTGCGCTGTCCATCTACCGGGCGAGGGAGTTGCTGATAATGTAGATTGGACTCACCTGTTTTCGGTGACTGAGTGGTCTGCATCGCCGACATTTTGCGATCTCTAAGACAAAGAGCTACTTATTCCAGAACGTGGTTCGAAAACCGCATGGGACTTGACCCAGCCAGCAGGAATCAATGAATGAATGGATGAATGAATTTATGAAGTTTTATGTCGCAATTGGCAATCTTTCAGCCATAACGCGACTGTAACATCGAGTTATATAAGATAATGCATTAAAATCTGCCTTCAAGGGGCAGTAAACATGTTAGCAACTATATCACAGATGTCAATAAAACTAACTTGCAATAACTAAGAAGGTTTCTAAAGCACGTCCCAGCTAGCAGGAATTGTCACAGGTGTGTGTATGACCACAAACACAGTTAATAATGTCGAAGAGAGGTATCTATTAAATACGGGCGAAAACGCCCACATATCATCATACCTATTAAATGTTGCACAGCAGAACTAGTCATTCTTTCATGGCTACTTTCAGAAAAATACATTTCCCTGCATTATTGTAATTGCGTATCGTAAAGAGTATGAAATGCAACCTTGTTTAAGGATGACTGCCAGTTCGTATAATTGCCTAGGGCAATGGCGGCACCTATTTCCAATAATCAGACATCAAAAGGTATGCACCATCCTTTAATTAACCACCTTTACTACTTGAACTGGAAGATAGGTGAGCTGCCATAAAATACCAACATGTGCTCTGTAGTGGTCCGTCAAATATATGATGAGGACTTGTCAAACATAAACAGAACATCATAATTGCAGCAAAGGTCATTTTACTATAAGCAAACGTAGTTATTCTACTTTGCAGTAAACAGCTATTCTGCCATAAAGTAAACACATAATTATATCCTGCTATAGAGTAAACATAGTTATTCTACTACAAAGAACACATAGTTATTCTGCTATAAAGTAAACATGGTTATCCTGCTATAAAGTAAACATAGATATTCTGTTATAGAGTAAACACAATCATTTTCATGCAAAGTAAACATAGTTATTCTACTATAAAGTAAACATAGTTATTCTGCTGTAACGCTATAAAGTAGACATAGTTATTCTGCTGTAAACCTAATTAGTAAACATGGTTATTCTGCTATATCTCGGCGTCCTGATACAATGCTTTTAAACAACGATGACGTCATTAATGTTAGGTTCCCGGAGGGGAACTAATTCAGTGTTCATGAGTGCTTGGCTTTAAATATTATATGCATACATTGAATCACTCTGTGTTCGTATTCGCTTCAGTGCAAATACACGAATGAATGAATATCTGGCTGAAACGGTGTCTCAGCGCTGTAATAATATTTATTTTGGGTCAGTAGGTATTATCAATGGGATGTCATTCGGAGGTCAGGAGGTCAGGGCTGCAAAACATAACAACTGAGAAAGTCCTTTGTCTGAACAGGATGTAGCTGTTCTTTGAAGTCAATGAAACAAGTAACCAGAGGTCACTGAGAGAGGTTTGGTGTCCACGTGGACATTCGGAATTAAACGCGCTTGCTAGTACAAGACAAAAAGGCTTCTTTTACGTATTATAATGGTCCACAGAAGTTGCGTAACATGTTTCAACACTCACAACGTCAATTGCACTCGTTGATTGCCTTAAGCCGTTTTTTAATTATAATGATTGCATTCCTGAAGCTATGTTGGTTTCCTTTAACATAGGAAACAACTTAAAACCCGATTTTCAATCGTTATAACATCTTCAAGCGTGACATATCTTCATTTTAAGAGACAATATGTTTCTCTCCAACAACCCTGCTACTATCTTTGATTACTATGCACCACGTGGCCTTATGCACAAATATACTTACTTGTCTATCTTTTCTCAGGCGTAATACACAGACAGCAAATCGTTCAATCTTTTGCCAATACAGAACGATAAGTCTCATTACTTCTACAGTAAAAGAGTGAACAGAAGATATACTTACTGCTCTCTTATTATCCACGTATATTGATCAGTTTTAAAAAATGATAAAATATTAATAACTTTTCTATTTCTGAGCCGAACGCTTCTATTTATGTTAGTACATTAAATATACTTTTCGACATTAGTTTTAAGGTAAATATGCACATCAAAAACATATTCCATTTATAAGGATAACACTGAACATGTTCTCACCTTGTGAAAAATTTTGACAGCAAGCAGGTTAAAAATCCAGGTGTCGTATATACGGGTTTCTGTCTCTGTAATAATAGTTGGATCATATCCCACTCTTTCAGTTACTCGGGTCCTCTACTTGGAAACAAAGTTTTCAGCTTTGATCTACAGGCAGTGCTGTTCAGCAGTAGAGGCTCGTGTTGTGGCAGTGTTGCGGGGAGACAGGCCGCTGACGGTAGCTCGCTACTGGTAGCATCCAACCATCATCGTCTCCGCTTAGAGGTCTGGTCCTGCATTAGCAAACACATGCTCTATAACACTCAGCTAGGCTTCTTGTTAATTGGTCCAGAATGCGCGACTGGATCTGAATGTGTCTGGGTGGTGCATGTTTTCGTCATTAGCCTGCGGTTGGTGTCATGTTAATATAACTAACTTCTCTGGTTACACAGTTTTGTCAATATCGTATGTCTGACAACAAATATTGACATCACCTTCCTGTTTATTTGCTCCACTCCTCAATTCTGTTCACTCCTATTTTAGTTCAGAGCGTTATTTAAAACTAAGCAATTTCTATTTTCTTAAATAATATATCGAACCGACCCCTAATGCAGCTAAAAGGAATGAAAGGCAACTATGACGATGTAAGACTGATTTAACTCACCATAAAGATTCCTTTTATTGTAACTCAAATACCCATCTGCATCTATTAGCGGGGGTGTTCCCATTAATCTGTAACCTCATTAGCCCGACAATACACTGTACTTTAGACGTTGGATA
Organism: Diodora aspera; assembly: GCA_031471655.1. Taxonomy (NCBI): domain Eukaryota; kingdom Metazoa; phylum Mollusca; class Gastropoda; order Lepetellida; family Fissurellidae; genus Diodora; species Diodora aspera. The sequence continues at coordinate 7,801 of JAUELE010178682.1, forward strand.
GCCTTGCTCCAAGGCTGTACATGTACTACAATATATTTACCATATGTTCAACCTCCTGTGCAATAAAATGTAGCAAGTCTAGATACCAAAGCGTTCCCTGGGGATATATTATAATTGCAGATGATATTTTTTTAAACATTTAAATAAAAAGTTAAACTACGAATTTCCTCCGAGAAGTCTAGGCGTTGGGTTCAGTTCAGGTTAGTGTACGTTTATGGTTTAAAGTGTGTTTAGTGTAAGGACAGGGGCAGGATAAGAGTTAGGGTTAGACCAATGAAATGTCGAACTTTTGGGATGTCGGATATCGGACTCACCACCTAATTCTGATGTTACAGAACCAATGCAAACCCAGCTGCGTGTGAGTGTTGGATACCCGTATTCAAAACTCAGATGGTATGATTGAGTGTATATTTAACTGAATCATAAACGAAAAAAGCAGCAATAGAGTTGGTTTCCCATTCTTCAAGTTAGAGTCTAGACCCAACTGTAAATGCCAGACTTGAATACAGATATCAGCTTGCTGATATTGAACGGTTGTAATTGATATTCATAAATATTTACTACCTTAATTTCAAACTTAAAGTTAAATTTTACTTGCAGTGCAAGTTGGCTATGAATTTCGAATGTAATTTGATGCACAGACGAAAAATCAATATTTTAATTTAAGCAGCTTGTATCGTACGAGACTGCTTTCTCCAACTTCTCTCAATTTCATATGTGGATCATCTCTCTTAGATTAGATTACTTTGAGGCAGAGAGTACGTTATAAGCTATATAATGTCACAGTGAAATTTATAATATGTCAGTGTCTTGTTCCTTCCTGGTAATGCATTCAGTCCAGTGCCCTAAGCATCAATTCGCCCAAGATAAAGTATGTACGGTATACGTCCGTTGTCCAATACTCATACTGACGGCAATATTAGGCTACAAAGACGACGTACAATAGCAATAAAGCGATACTGCAGTTGCCACAGTCGGCATTGTCCTTGAGGCGTCGATTGCTCGTGATGGTGTTATTATTGACTATTTGCAAACTAGGAACATGAAGTCCCACTAAGTATCAGTATGGCTGTAGCCAAGCGTTGCATATTAAGAGGACAGGCCAAATCTCCCTCCTGTGTACTTGCTTATGTTATTGCTTGATTGCTGGCATCAGTTTATTGGATAACTGTTTTTCTCTGGCTTTAGTGAAGTGATTACCAACAGCTCCGACGTCTTTGGGGAGTAGCCAGCTGTATACCAGCCGTATGGTCAGTGAAGGTGCTTCATTATATGAACATATACTCCGGACTACAGATATAGAGGCTGACTTTAAACGTTGGACATGATAAGTCCAGGCCAAACATTTATGTACATCTGCAGAGTCGACAGATCATAGTAGAGGTTTGAAGATACATAACACTTATTTCAGGGGTTTTTCTTAACTGACATTGACAACTGCCTTTTAAGTTGACATGAATGGAACTCGATCATTTTCTTCACGACATTGCTTGTACGAACGCTCTTAATCATTTACTAGTACTAGATTGACATTGAAACCTGATGTTTATAATAGCAGTAAACAGTATACCAGATGACGAACTCAAGATGTCAAATGATGTACGGTAGTGTTGAGTCTGCTAAACTTCATGAAATCAGAGGTTAGTACATTTATAAGGATGACTTGGAAACAACCCTTTCACACACAGGTCCATCTTCCTTATAAAAATATGAAAATTATACCAATATTCTTTCGGTCAACGCAAAACTCAAGGATAATTTCCTCGTACAATTTCCTTTGTCAAGAGCCTAAGGCTGGAAAGTTCCTTAAATATACGTAAAATCAGAGACAGGTTATTATTACTGGAAATATATTGCCTCTCCTTGCTGTGCCTTAGGCAGGGCAAAGCAAAGATGGCTATGTTTTTATGCCTTGACTCGGGGTCTTGACAAAAGTGTACGAAACCTCGCGAAAAGCTCACAATGTCTTACGCCCATTGCAGATTGGCTCCGTACGTGTTAAAACATTGACAAATTAACACTTATTACATTCTAACCTTGATTGTGAACTTAAAATATGCAAACAAGCATAAGCCCACCACATAACGGCGACAAAACTTCTATGTTTAATTCACATTTGAAGTATTAACTGTCAACAAATCTCTATGTTTAATTCACATTTGAGTATTAACTGTCAACAAATCTTTATGTTCAATTCACATTTGAAGTATTAACTGTCAACAAATCTCTATGTTTAATTAACATTTGAAGTATTAACTGTCGACAAACCTCTATGTTTAATTCACATTTGAAGTATCAACTCTCAACAAACCTCTATGTTTAATTCACATTTGAAGTATTAACTGTCAACAAATCTCTATGTTTAATTCACGTTTGAAGTATTAATTGTCAACACATCTCTATGTTTAATTCACATTCCCTTCCTCAAGGATGACATAAAAATTTCGAGGTCTCGACTTTCTTAATCAAATGTGTTTAACTTCCACCGCGAATCGGATCTCAGCCAATAAAGATTCACGAGAATTCACGAGAATGGTTGAACACAAACTGTGGTTCTTATTTGCAAAGCTTATGGCATTTTTTCTATGTAAATGTTTCTGAAAAGATGTATGTATACAGTATGCGATTGTTATAAATATTAAAATGTGATGACTCAATAAACATTAACAACATATTCTGGCCAGCACTCCCAATTAGGGTAATAAAAACGAATAATCGTCTTTGTATTTAATACGATGCTGTGCTGGAATGTAGGAAAAGATGTTACAGGAAAAAGGTAACGGAAATAAGGAACAGGAAAAATATTAATAATTGATAAAAAGTAACACTTGGTAATTATATGTCTTGATAATAAAACATTGTTAATACAGTAGATTGAACGAGTGTAGATCATGTTGATGGGAATCGTTTGATAGTCAGTTTGATCGAATTGTTTAGCCCGTTGACTGATGATGATGTACAGATGTACAGAAAACAGAGGGTTGGCGAAGAAATTAAAGCATTGTAGTACCAAGTAATTAAGTAAAATACCAAGTTATAGTTAAACATTAAATCCGGGCTATAATAATGTCAAAAGTGAACATTAGTGAAATGCAATACAATGTCCAAGTGATGTACAGTGCTTGAATTATGTTTTATCAAGGTGTTACGTTTTCTGTACAGTTTGTACATGTATTATGAAAACCTGTTACGTTTTCCGGTTTCTTTTTATCCGTGCACCTTCTGCGAAGCCATGATTCATGCCTTTGGGCACAGCTAGTAAAGCAAATGTATTCCCAGAGGAGTAATACTCGCCTCAAGTTTCCTTTATATATTTTCAGACAACTGTATTAGTATCAGTTCAAAGTCAAATGTTTTTTTTGCACACGCCGCCTTTGAGATGAAAAATGCAATATAAATTTAATTGTTTGAAGGGATTTATAAAATAATATTAGCACCATTTCCTGCCACCCACGATCCTCATACACGATCTCTGTAACTCTGTATTTTGTATCCCTAATGGACTAGGGTCTATTTATGCCATCTTGTTAAACTTTGTTGTTATGAAAAACATGTTAACGCAGAGGACAATTGATTGCTGAACTGATAAATGCAACAACAAAGTTAACACCATTTCCTACCATCCACGACCCTTATTTGAACGCTCTTTGTCACTCGGGTAGTCTGTATCACTAGTGGTCAGAGGTGTGTTTAAGCAGGGAGTATCAACACAGGGAGATGAAACTCCCCTCATTTCCGGAAAAAAACCAGTGTCCGTTTCTTTGCGCATGCGCGAGTAGAAGACGACGGTTCCTGTTCAGGCTGCTACTTTCGCTTGTTCTTGATTTGAGAGGACGTCTTTGAATGTGTACTGTCTGTGAAGAAGAATCGCTGTGGCAAGTTAATAAAAGAATCATCATGGTAAGAAGTATTGTTGATGATCATGAAATCGGTATCTTTGGTGAAAATATCGATCTTGGCTTCCTGAAAACCCGCAGTGTGTTCAACTCTAGCCGTCGGCAATCTTGTGGGTCTTCCAGCCAAAGTTACATAGTATTTTTGAACTCTAATTCCAAATATGTGACAAATTAAAAAAAATCTAAGGAAATCGTCACACGTAATGAGAAGCAAATGTGATCTTGTTAGGTTTACGTAAACATCAGTAATATATTTTTGAAAATCGTCATTCTGAGCAAAAGACAGTCACTCTGTTATCTTTTCCTTCACGGGTGTTTACGGAAAACGTCCGAAGACTTCCGACAGCTCTTTGAAGGCCGGAAGCTACTCTCGCAGCTCAGCGCACTGATGCGTGACGACCCTCCAGGCGAGGCACTGCTAATTAGCAGTAACAGTAGTAAAACTCATTAGTTTCCTCTCCCTGTGTATAGAAACTCCCTGCATCTACGTAGAAATTAAACAATACTCAGGATAGTGTTTCCATGTCCTTTAATTAATTGGTTAATCAACACAAAGGTACTAATAAATATACTTTAATTTCTTTTCCAACCCTGATTTCTGTAGATCTACACTTATCAAAGCAGTTCAATCAAATTAACAGTCTATCAAACTATTCCCATCTACACTTACTCAATCTCCTATATATACAACCTTGACCACCAAACCATACTATTATCAAGTATTACCTTTTATCAAGTACGTGTTCCTCTTTTTCCATTACTTTATTTCCTGTTATTTTATTTCCTACAATCATTTCCCATTGCGGTATTTTGCAAAAAAATATTAATACAGCATTAAAATTGTGACCTGTGTAAATACCGGTGAGTAAACAGATAAAATCTACGTTCAGGCTAAACCTACATTCAAATCAAATTTTAGAAGTGTGAAACTGTTTAATGTGCTCAAATCGCCTCAGGTTGCAGTGTGATCTTGCCGATCTGATCGGGGTATTTACAACGAATCTCTCAACACGCCTGCGCTTCCTTCGATTGTATGTCATTTGTATTTGAAAACACGGAAACAGGCGAGTAGTTCCAAATGCCTTGCATTTACGACTATAAACCAGTCAGAATGCACACTTAGGTAGTTTTAGATTGTTTTTTTTAATTTAAATATTCAGTTTAAATTGTAAATATGTAAGTTGGACAATGTAAATATGAGTAATTATACGGAGTATTCTAAAATATTGAAGTTTTACGACAAATACTATTTGCCGTAATTCAGATTGACATTGTACTTCCGGTTCCAAGGACAGTAGACACGTGTTGTTGTTTCTGTTAGAAAATAAGGTGTTTAAAATGCAACACGACGATGTAAGTGGTGTTATATGTTGATTAATTGCCTTTTCTTCCATTACACACACGCTTGTAGGTCAACGCTGCTCTTAAATTCAAACAATTCCCTTTTAAGTTTGTGTACAGGTCACAGTCAATCGATCACTCCTAATGTCTTGATCAGTTCATCAACTTCAGATGGGTCGGTAGTCGAGAGCTGCCCAGTCGTTCTGACAGTCGTAGACATACCTCCTTTCCCGCTGAGAACACGACATTCTTATTTGCTATCTTGAAATTTGACTGGAAGTAGAGGTGCCCTTTTTCAAATATTTATTGAAAGTACTTTGAGTGAGTTCCCATAAAAAAAATACTGGCACGTACACATCGATTCCGGAATCATTTCGCCAGGGCTTTTCCCCTTGACGCTCCTTAAATTTCGTCGAGAACTGTAAATTACTGCGGTCCCTAATGTTTGAAGAAGATACCTTAAAGGCCTAGATTTTGCACCAAGTGTTCCCAGACTTTATCTCAGTGATGCTGTCGGCTCCATGACATAACGGCGCCACGCCAAAACGTCGACACCAAAGAAGACAAAACGGCGACAGCCTAGACGAAACG
>JAUELE010178790.1:0-13627 GCA_031471655.1 Diodora aspera
CTCGCTCCCTAAAATAACAATATCAGTGATTATGTGAACACTTATATTGCGCCTGATCAAAGCGGTCAACATTTTTATCACCCCAGACGCTGAAACAATGCACAATCTTGCTATGACACGTCAGCTCCCAGGGTAGTATACAACCCAAGCTGCCAGTTAACAGTTAACAGTCACATTACCATCGCTGCCGACCAGGTACCCAGTTTCAGCGAGGTTCAGACAAGGCAATTTACGAGCAAAGCAACTTGCCCAACGTGACATTGCCAGTGTCTGAGTGCGAGGCAGGGGCGAACCTTTGAAGGCCAGGAAGCTTTCTGACATCATCCGATCACCCATCCAACTACTCTTCGGGCTTCGCAAACTCGTGATCTCCGCGCATAGCACGAGGCAACTCACAAATATGCCGGTGGTTCTTCGAAAACATCAAACCCTTATCAATCACTTCATTGCAAACTTTTTCATTGTTATCAACTGAAAGACTTTACTTTTTGCGAGTTTTATTTTAGTCCGAGTATTTGAAAAAAAAATATGAAAGATCTGTTTGTAATTGCTTAGAACAAGCAATATATATAGTTTGTTTAACTGCATCATTTCCAAGTCACACGATACACGTGTTCGTTAAATTACTTGTGTGATCCTGACTTTCCATTCAACTCTCTGCTGGTTAAGTCCAATTACATATGGGGATTGAAAAGTGGGAAACAAATAAGGACAAAGGCTTTTATTCTTTGAAAAGACTTCTTAATGAAGGCAGATCCGGCCAAGGAGGTTTTATCCGAAAGTAAGAAGCCTGTGAACCGAAGCGTTCACTTGTAGGAGATCAAGTATTGCAATTCCCTTACAAGAAAGACTTACAATATCATTAAGCACTGCAAATGTCAGTGAAACGATTTAAGAACCACAATCGGTTTTAACACAAGTCAACATTAACTTGTACAAAAACCAACCACGATCGTTTTAAACAAAAATCAACATTAACTTGTACAAAAACGAACCAGGATCGGTTTTAACACAAATCAACGTTAACTTGTGCAAAAAGCGAACCAGGCTCAGTTTCAACACAAATCAACGTTAACTTGTGCAAAAAGCGAACCAGGATCGGTTTCAACACAAATCAACGTTAACTTGTGCAAAAACGAACCAGGATCGGTTTTAACACAAATCAACGTTAACTTGTACAAAAACGAAACAGGCTCAGTTTCAACATAAATCAACGTTAACTTGTGCAAGAACGGACCAGGATAGGTTTTAACGCAAATCAACGTTAACTTGTGCAAGAACGAACCACGATCGGTTTTAACAAAAATCAACCACGATCGGTTTCAACACAAGTCAACATTAACGTGTATAAAAACTAACCACGATCGGTTTTAACACAAATCAACGTTAACTTGTACAAAAAGCGAACCAGGCTCAGTTTCAACACAAATCAACGTTAGCTTGTGCAAAAAGCGATCCAGGATCGGTTTTAACACAAATCAACGTTAACTTGTACAAAAACGAACCAGGCTCAGTTTCAACACAAATCAACGTTAACTTGTGCAAAAACGAACCAGGGTCGATTTTAATCAGATTGAGTAAGATTCAGACATATGGAAGGACTGTGGCAACTGCTGATGAGTCCAAAGGTCCCTTATTTGAATTCTGCTAGAGTCTGCTGGACATCGTCTCTTGCATCCTGTAGTGATGATCTGGTGTTGCCTCTAACCTTGACATCACACTTCGTTTTAGAGTACCAGTCGCCGCTTGCAGGTTTCACCACATCAGCTCATCCAGCTCCCTACTGGGGATATTGCCTTCCTCCCTCAGTACGCTGATCGTGTCCGAGATTAGTTATGGCGGAACAAGCGTGTAAAAAATATCTCAATTGAAACTTCACTCAACTCAACAATCTTGTGCTTCTTCCGAGAAAAACGTGGTGCTGTTAAGCAAGAATAGTAAATCAATTGCTTGTCGTACAAGATAACTAATACAGAGATTTATTGCTTTCATTTTTCTTTCTCTCGATCTCTTGTTGGACTGTTGTCTTCCTCGATGTGTTAAATAGTCGACCACTGCTTGTACAGAGAGCGAGCTGATGGTCACTTCATGGTCAAGTCTGTATTATTGACATAGAACTTCCAATTATCATCACAGGGGCGAATCAATTCCATTTGAGAGCAACGTCTTGTTAGATTACAAGCAATCTCTTCATCTCGTGTTTACTCTTCTCACATTCCCGGGATCAGCACTGGACGCAGAAAGGGAACACCATCTTATACCCGTTAAGAACAAATCAAGAATCAGAATTATTATATCGTTTTCCAATAAGAGCTGCTTCAACATTGTCTTAAAGGGAGATAACTCATTTTGGAGATAATTGCATGGTGATAAATGTCCAATGCACATTCCATGTCCACTTAAGTCCTGGTGGAATCGAGGCGTCTACATAGGAAGAAGAGTGAACAGCTACCAATAACACAATTGGAAATTTCCCTTTGCCTTCAGTAATGAATATAGCGGAAACATTACAATATTATTGGAGGTTTAGGTTGACATGAACACGTTGTCTACTGTTCTTGTAAATTAAACCATGATACTTCCTCTGTCTGTTAGCAGAGCTCTCATGCTGCAACTAACCACCTAAAATTTCAACATTACTAAAAAGTAAATTGCCAAGATTTGTTTCGAGTAAGTGAAGTTTTAAAAATACTCAAATTTCTTATTACAAAGCCGGTTTAATACTTGTTTGATTATATGTTTAGGATTACCAGTTCAATTATAGACCGCGCAAAATTGGTACAAAATAGGAGAAAAACCGAACATAGTATAAACCAGACAGTACAAAATGTGTACAGAGTATAAATATAATAGTACAAAATGTGTACAGAGTATAAATACAATAGTACAAAATGTTTACAGAATATAAATGCAATAGTACAAAATGTGTACAGAGTATAAATGCAATAGTACAAAATGTGTACAGAGTATAAATACAATAGTACAAAATGTGTACAGAGTATAAATTGGTACAAAATAGAAGAAAACCGTACATAGTATAAACCAGACAGTACAAAATGTGTACGGAGTATAAATGCAATAGTACAAAATGTGTACAGGTATAAATGCAATAGTACAAAATGTGTACAAAGTATAAATACAATAGTAAAAAATGTGTACAGAGTATAAATTCAATAGTACAACATGTGTGCAGAGTATAAATACAGAGAGGGCAAAATTTGTACAAAATGTGTACAGAGAGGACAAAATATGTACCAAATAGTCATGTGCAAAGGACGTGTTAGTTTGCTTCTCCAGTCTTTCAAATCTATTAATTAAAATTGTAAGCATCTGTCAAGATTTCGCAAATGAATCTATGTTTATTCTATCTGGGAAGTCTAAAAACTCACCTTGTATCTGATTATGCCTGATATCCTGAAATGAATTCAAGCGGAACCCAATACCTTTCCTTCCATTGTTGTCTTTCTTGGCATCACGTAGACTGCTTATTGATTGTTATATATTGCACAATAAATACATATCATCACCTTAACGAAATAATTGCCTACGTCATATTTGCTACTTCACAAGAAAAAATTTTGTATTTTTGTTTACTATACTAAATTTATTGGAAAACTTACAATGTTATAATTTGTTGATGCATGACAAATAAGATGATATCAGTAAAGTATCTAAATCACGTTTCATAACCCAACAATCTGACATAGGCACTTTGACGAATACACCATTGTGACTTAGGCAATTATTTCATTAATGTGACGATATGTTTGTTCCATTTGGAATTAAAGCAAAGGAGGGATGTTTATACCTTTGTATTTGTACTTTACTGTAGCACCACACGTATTTCATCAAAGGCACCTTAACTTATATTATTTTGAAATTTTAGCACATCTGCAATAGCAGTTACTATCTTTGCTTCGTATCAAACAGAACGTCCAGTGTTTCAATCGATAACGATTGCAATAAGACCGCACGCCCGAGGCATGCACCTTGATGAACAAGAAATATTTTCTCAAGTGCAAGACGAGAGCTAAAAAGGCTAAAAGTATCTATTCAACAAAAAAATCAATTTATTGAACATTTTGAAAGTGTGTTTTCCCAAATCTGGCAAGTGTTTGATGGGTAAACTAGGAGGTTGTTCCTACTTGTCACGGATTTATGTATTAAATGAGGTGAATCTGACTCCTGTGATGTTTAATCTGGTGTTTGTTTTCAGTGTTCGCGGAGTGTTGTTATTGCAAACAGATATAATAAGAAATGCACCGCAATTTTAATCTGAACTGCTTGAACTGGATTTTTAATGCAAACTATTTTGAGGTTTAAATAATTTAAGTTAAGTTTTGTCGGGAAAAGTTCAATGTTTGATTTAAAAGTAAATGGCCTTCTGAAAAACGGATTTGTACAGTGATTATCGGAACATACAACCTAGAACTAGGGTAAGTTATAACCAAGATATAATTTCAATGCAACATGTTTTGAGTTTTAAATAATTTACAGTTGATCTTGAATTATTTGTACTTTAAAAGCAAATTTGTGCAGTGATTATTTCAACATAAAACTTACAACCTGGATGTGATTAATCAGGACATGCTCTTTTTAATGCAAAATGTTTTAAGTCTCAACTAATTTAGAGTTGATCTAGAGTTATTTGTATTTCAAAATATAGGTTTATGTAGCGATAATTTAAACATAAAACTTACAACCGGAATATGTTCTTCTTTCGTTCAGAAATGTTTCCTTTGTCGTTCTCTGTTTAACCGTATGCTGAATACTACAAGCGCTCTTGCATTCATGACAGTAATAACACAACTAATTTCAGCTCCACCGATTCCATCGGAGAATTTGAATACATCAGCCATAAGCCCCCAATGTTCATATTTTGCTCGTAATACCATTCCGATAGCCTGCTCCAATGAGAAACATATTAATACGGAAACTTATTCAAATAGACTTGGAGATGACAGCCTGATTGATGATGGCCAAGTCCCCTGAGGGGGAACTGTTTTAGGCCAGTCATATGTTCCCTCCAGGTTTTCAAGAGTTGGGTCCAGTTCCTGGGATATTGACCTGTCCATGGCAGTCAGACGCAGTGTTCAGGCACTTCCGGATTTCCATCTTGACTTGGTTATTTTGTCACAAAAATATAAGTCAAGAGATGTGCTAAGGAGCATGTTGTCCAGTTTAATATACCAACAAGAATTTAAGGCTAAGCGCCTTGTGTCAAAGGTCAGAGGAGGCGGGAACGGTCCTTTTGTAGCAGATTAGTTTTTCATTAATGTTCTGCAAAGAGATAGCAATCACTCAACAGTTCTTTGGTTAACTAATAGAACCTTGTAGTAGCAAATACTCGTTTAATTGGTAAGTCAAGTACATGTATATACCTTGAAGAAAATTTCAAAGGAAGAGAGGCCCATTATGAAACAGGAATCAGTTTGACAGATTTACCTTGACGAAACATAGAGAAATATAGCAAACTATGTTCTATCCATACAAATATTACACTAGCCACAGGGATACTTTGCAGGACTGAGTTTAAGATTTTAAAAGTTATAATTTAGACGTATACATACAATGGCTATTTAATATCATAGGCTTAATGATCTGTCTTGTTAACATGTTCTGTTTTGCAAGACCTATTTAAATTGATGAATGAAAATATAGTTGTTTTGTGTTATTTAAAACGAATAAATTGATGAATAGAGTCTGTTGTCCTCGATGTTGAAAATTTAAAATGCATTTTGGAGTGAAGTTAGTACACTGACAATTATACAGTAATAGGCTGGAATATGTAACAACAAACTGAGCAGTGGAAAAAAACATTAATTATAACACCTGGTAACACAAGACGAAATTCCTTCGCTCATATACGGCCAGCTCTTGAAGTGCATAAATTCAGATAATGAATACCCTTCAGGCGGGAGGACAGAGATTCCAATTAGCCCCTGGTATTATCATCAATAAAGTCAGAGACCTGTCGGAAATCTCAGAAATCATCTTCCACGCACAAAAGCTTAATCAGGCCGTGAGACAAGCGTGAAGATTGCTCTGTGGCTCCATGTGTCTCGAGGGCATTATTAATTGCACTACATTAGCATCCAACCTTGGTCCAAAAGACATATAGCCACCAAAATGCCATTTATTTGTTTTGTAATTTAAGTACTTAATTATTTTGTTTAGGTTCTATCCTACTGTGTTTCAGATCAATTTTTAAGAAGATATGTCCAATCTTAAACTGTCCTAATAAGATGGATGTATATGAAAATGCAATGAGCCGTGTGAATTCCCCGAGCATCCCATGTCCCATTTCCGTGAAGGACTCCATTACTATAATTTGTAGAGCCTAGCGTATATTCCGGGAAATATGAGTGACCAAGCTAGCTCAAGCGTATGACAAGAACCCCCGGGACTAATTTGCTCAAGAACGATAGTTCAGTGCCAAGAAGCGATGGATAAGTGCAACTCCGATGCACACTAAAGAGTCCTGGCAAATGTCTTTGATATGAATGATAGTCAATAACCAGTTTACCAAATGTACACATCCAGAGATTGTAACCAAGTAGTCATGAATGTTTAGCTACTCCGCCAGTATCTGAAGCATAAGAACACGTTGATATCACATGCCCGTAAACTAATCCTAAATTAGTAATTGGAATTATTCATTTTACCAAATTTGCGTCATCGAATTCAGTACCCACACTTTCAAAAGTAGGTGAAAACTCTATCGTGCTTATTGTAAAATGTAATGGAAAAAGTAGAAAAGTTGTATAGAATTCTGGAATACTTTCTTTGTCGCTCAAAGAAATGCAGTTTTTCGATAGTTACGACTGCCAAGTACTATATACATATAGAGTACATAATGCGTGAATTTAACTCCTAACAAAACATTCTTTTAACTCCCGCAGCTGTCGTTTATTTAATAAATCACCTTCAACTGATCTTCTTGTATAGTGTTACAGTGGCATTCAGTGTTAGTCGTGGTATTGACATACTTATTTTTCGCCGACAGTGTATTCTTACACTGCAAGCCAGCAACATACAGGAAGGATGATACAATAGAAACTGTACACTTTATCATTTCAAAATGTGTTTATACAAGTAGGTGACAACATGGGGATAACGTGACTTAAATTATGTGAAAATTTAATAACATCAGAAACCTATGCTTGAGTCCTGGTCACGACTTTGTGGTAGTAACAATAGATTTATCCGTGCTCTTACGCAAATACTTAAATCAACTGTGCAAGGAAAGTCATGGTCAATACATTGTTTTCAAAACCAAATGGTTTCAAATCTGAGCATCTATTGGTTTCATTCTATGTCTTGACCTAAATGTTCATGTACAACTTATTACTTTCGTAAATGATCCACACAAAAGTGAACTATATTAAAGTGGCGAATGAAACATGAATGTCGAACGATGTTTACTTGGACGTTTATTATACTGACGTCCAAAAGAAACTATACCAAGACCTTCAGAGACGACTGAAGAAAATCAAACACATGTTGGCTATTTTCAGAGATATTTATTCAAGAGAGTGTTGTTACAGCACGATGCGAACCAAATGAAACTCCACAAAAATAAGCACGTTTTTATGAACAAAGACACACAAACCGGAGTTGGAAAAGATTGTAATTAGTTTTCTCTGTATCGTTTATGTTGGACGTCCGTTTATTTTCCGAGTTACTGGTTTGTCATTTCCAATTTTCTTTCCATTTTATACGCTCTAACATATAAAGACTAAGATAACATAGCATTAGGGAAGTATGTCAAGCAAAGTATTTGTCAGAGACCCCGAACTGGCGTTGAGTGTTATCTGAGAGTGTTGAGTTTGAAAATGACAAATCTTGTTAGTTACAATCAGTAACTGGGTTAATGTTGTTATGGAAAGTATTCATTGTGGTTTAATTCACTTTGGACATCAATGTTTTGGAATTAAGGCTTCGCAAAGTTAATGTAATGTTTACGTGCGTTTTCACAGTTGGTGTGGAACTCGTGATAGTGGTGTTACGTGTAACTACATTTCACCAAAGTTAAAGTGAACTGAACTATATAGCCTGCAATACTTTTCACTTGAAAAGATTAATAACATTCCAGGTGTCTACGTCAGTAGTATCTATATAGTAATAGCAACCATGATGATGATGATGATGGTACCTAGTGGTAGTTGTAGTTGCAGTCGGAGTATAGGGTAGGATCAATAGAATATTAGGTGGAGCAATATCAGTAGTAGTAACAGCAGAAATATTAGCTTGAACAATAGCAGCAGTAGTAATAACAGAAGAAATATTAGCTGGAACAATAGCAGTAATAGCAGACATAATTAGCTGGAATAATAGTAGCAACAGTGAAAATATTGGCTGTAGTAGTAGTAGAAATATTAGTTGAAACCAATAGCAGTAGCAACAGAAAATTTAACTGTAGCAGTAGTAGAAACAGTTGCAGAGAGAGCAAGGGAGAGATGGAGTTCTTCTCCTTTTACCTAGTTATTACAGCAGTAACATTTCATTTGTGTTATTTCAGTACAATGTTCATTTGTTTGCCAAGTTCATGATGCTGTTGTTGGTGTCACTGTCATTTGAATGAACTGTCTGAGCAATGAATGTTAAGTGCTTGTTGTACATAATACCAGAGCTTGCACTGCTTCAACAAGTGGCCAGAGAGACAGGTCTACAAGTGCTGCCAGCTCAAGACAACGAGCGGCACAGGAGGCTAATATAACTTAATGGCTTCCCTTTATGTCTTGGCATGGTATAGTTGCTACAGACGCTTGAAGGCCGCGGCCACTTCGTTGAGGATCCAAGCAAGGCACACTTCAAAATCGATACGGTGTCAGATAAATGAAGAATTTGCTTTTCATTATTCCCGTGCACGTCTTTGTCGTATAGAGCCGAAACCTAATTTCCCATCTTTTCGAAAAATGTTCTTTGAACTTTGTTTATTATGGAGCATATTTATTTGCTGAAAGTACTGCGACATCGTTAAGTAAACGCATGGCGCTGGTACGTCAAAGAGTAAAGGTTTGTCCTCTAGCACTCTGTTGTGGAAGGTGACCTGATGACTGCCAGCGCCGCCGTTGGCCACGTCTGAGGAAATCTCAAGATTTATTGATACACTTGTGGCCTCCGCCTCAGCCAGTTGCTCCGATGAGAATAGGAGTTGTAAAGCACCGTTAACCGACGACCGCCATGCGTCTGCAGATAGTATGTGTCTGTTCTCAAGGAAATAGTAATTAGGCGTCAGATAAAATTGGCAATCGAGAAAATGGAGAAATTATCCGACTAAACTGAGTAATAAGTCATTGCAAACACAGCATAAATCCTAAGTTGGAAAGAAGATTTTCTGCTGTACCAGAAACTGTTGAAACTAAAAGAGATTTTAAAGAAGGTACAAGTACAATCTGGAAAAATGACTTTGGACAGAAGTACATTTTATCACTTCTGCAGTTCCCTGTCGGATTCAGCCATAGCGGTTTACGACATTTGCGAGAAATGGTGTGTGACAACAACACGACATCCAATGGTGTTCTTCTTAATTGATACCAAAAAGATATTTAATGATGTGCGTTTAAATACGGTATGATATTCAGTGCTCTATTCTTGGATACATACCAACAATATATATCATGCTGTCAACAAGACATATAAAGCAAGACTTTTAATGGTGTATTTCTAGATACCAAAAGCATCATATTGCATCTCTGGATACAACATGATTATGACAAAACTCAAGATACAAAGTGCTGTGTTTCTAGAATTGGATTGTGTACTTTCAAATTAACGGTTATTACAATATCTGTTTTCATGCTCTTGTCAGATACTCAAATGATATGCCCGCTAAGTAAATATTTACACAATGCCTCTAATCTAAAGCGTGCCTTAGCTTTACCTTGAATGTGTGTTGACATATATAACTCATGTATTTTGTACTCTCTCTCTCTTAAAGCTCTGGTTTAACAGATTGTGCTACTTTACACATACAAAATGACATTGCAGTGTTATGACTCCCCATTACATTATATAATCTTAGTAAAAGTCTTTGACTGCATGGCGTACCTAAGATATAAGTTGGGTTGCAATGATGTTTCAGCAATATTTCAGCCATAACGCAACGTGATGTGCAAGGGCACATCGAGCGAAAAGAAAGTGAAAGTAAAAGATCCCCGTTTCAGTTACCTTGTACGACAAGCATTTGGTTACTGAGGCCTTATTCTATCTACGTGACACCACGCCACTCCCCGGAAGCCCCACGGTGTCACCTAAGATATGAATGAATGACATGTATATCTTAATCAAAGGTCGCAGGTTAATGGTGTATGCTTGAACAAAGTGTTGTCTTGTTCAATGCTTAGCCAGAGACACCATTAACTGGAGACACACATAGCCGTTTTCTTGCACTTGATCAGAATCCGAGACTGTCATTGATTTAGTCTGGTTTAAGCTTATATTTAGAAAAGCTTCATTAATCAACTGTTGACAGAAATCATTTACAAATAGCAGAGGGCATTTGGCTTGACTTGGTGAAATGAAGTAGGTATGTCAGACCCTTGGAATCTGTTTATTCTTTTGAGATTCTCATGTCTTGACTATTTGCTCAAGAGGGTTCCATTTCATTTATTCAGATTTTGACAGGAGAGAAAGTTCGATGCGTCTCAAAAGCTAATGTGAGTGACGTTTAGCCTACTCTCGTGCAAATTTCTCTTATTTTGTCAATACACCTAATACTTTTAGTAGGGTTGTTTAACTTGTAACATTCAACTTGTATTGGGGACTTGCCAGATACGGATTTAAATTCATTTACGACGGACAAAACATGTATACTACTATTTTCTTTTATTTATAGTCCACCATCACATTTTTATAACTTAAAAGTGAGAATTAGTTAGTGTGTTATATATTGGATTCAAGGAGTTTAAAGAGTGCTAGTCAAATCAAATAAAACAAAAAAATATTATTCATATGTATTTTTCTTTCCAGCAAAAATATCAGTTGTTAAAGAGACGTGCTGGCTGTATGCATTGTTAAACAATGCATTTCGAAGGCTAAACAGAAGATTCGTCTAAACAATACAGTGTTAATAAGTGTGAACCATTCATGTTCAACCCTTTTAGCACGTCGTCAAATTTCATGAATCGGTCTGAACACAGAAGCGTTTCTCCTCCTGAACCGTATCCGATATATCGGATTCTATTGTAATTTTCACCTAGTTGCCACAGCTGAGATATCGACTTTCACGTATCAACAGATCTATCATAGTCAACGAGTACTGTATACGGTATTAAATAGATGAGTTATTTCTACTTGGAGCATAAAACGCATCTGTTTCTTGTTCCCCTTGTTTATTGTTGGTTTTTTACCACGGATAAAACTCTTCTACCGTTTAATGATCCGGTGTTTATCCTTGTTCTCAGTCAAGAGTCAGTTTCTAAGTAAACACTTCAAATCAGTCACCCGTTTCTGTTTGAGGGCAACATTTAGCAAAGAAACGCATTACTGAATCTGACTGCTATACGGCTGCCACATGCAAATATTTATCCTTCGTATGACTGACAGATCAAAGAGCCCGACGAGGTAATTTCAAATCAATTTTCCAGCTCGTAACACGAGGAAACATTGGAAAAACAATAAACGCTTCATTTGGAAGCAAAGTTGTTGTTTCTGAGGTAATTGCGCCCGGTGTAGCAAGAGGGATCTCTGACAAGCTACGGAGTAATGTGTCATTTGATTTATCCTGTAATTTTCTCTTAGACTCTGCTCGTTAATCTTAAATACTTGAAATGTCCGGGAAGTGTGGCGTGCTCTCTTTTAGACGGATTACAAAACCTTGGCGCTGAAGTTTGCTGCCATGCCTTATTTACTTCAAACTTTTTTTCAAGCTGTTGGTTCGATTTGTGGAAGAAGATGTATTGCAGCCATGAGGGACCGCAGATATTTGTTGTTTCTGCACAGCGATAATTTGCTACCGTAAAAGTTTATCTTTTTAAAATGCTAGTTTACATCATTTATGATTTGTTGTCATTATAATAAGAATAATTGGAGTAAAATTTCAGTATTTCGACAATAATTATGATTGATTTAACATGAGAAAAAATCTCACAGAAGTTTGTTTTTACAGTTATGTCTAAGCCATTATACTTCAGAATGCAGACAGGTCTGTACTGTTTGCATTGTGAAATCATCTACTGGTATCTAAACATACGTTGAGCGATGACCTGTGCTGTAATCTTACTGAACACATTCACTCTGGGCGTGCAACTGCTAGCGGATAGATGACACACTTGTGCGCTTCTTGTTGTTTAATTGTATAAATAATCAGGTGTTCATAGATCTCTTTCAGCATCCGTGCAGCAAAACACTGAGTCACGGGTTTCATGGATTGTACGTGCGTGCATCTTCCAAACCTATGAAAATTAAATGAACTCGTCGGTGCACGCCTTCCGATTGATATTTGGAATTTTGCGCAAGCAATCGTCATTTCACCTCGTCTTCTCTTAATAAAATCTTAGTAAGGTTGTAGATATATAAATATCTCATTTAATATTAATTCTACCATGATCAGTTGGTGTGTGAGTAATTTGATTGGTTAATAAAAGGTATCAAATCAGCAAAATACCCTCATTTGGGAGCGAACCTAATCACATGAGGTGCGCGCATGAATACGCTGTTTTTAACAGGAATGTAAACAAAATGGCGTCTATAACATAACATTACATGGATTTCGCTAAAGCTAAAGCATCAGTTTACTACCACATGGTGGCTTGATACTGAGCCAAATGATGACTTCTATGTCTTCCAGCCTCATCTTAATTTTACAATTGTTGGATGCATAACCCGGATGCCTGATTTTATCATCTACATGTGACCTAATTATTCAGGGACCCTTGCCTTTACCTTAATACAATTCAGAACTATTCCACAGGGGAATCTCGGAGGGTGCAATATTTCCCAGTATTCCCAAACGGCACGAAATGTTGAAAGCCATAATTGCGATATCATGTTTGGCGTCACGAGTGATAAAGCGTTGTCCGTGCTCTGGAGGGGTTTCTAATATTACCCCCAAGAGATGGCAGCTGAATTTGTTGTTTCCGTCTTTTATTGTTGAGTTTTGCATAAATTAGATTTTTAAACATATTACCTGTAGATTTAGTTATGAAAACTGGTATAAGGTTGCATATGTAATCAAAAACTACACCCTGCAAAACATTAAACTGTGTCATTTCTGTTTTATGGAACCCGTGAAAATGAGCCACCTAACCTGTGTAGGCGCCAAATGTAACGGGGGTGTGGAATTGAACGTAGGACACAAAGACTGTATGCAGTCTTTGAACCAATTTGGTTTTACTCTTGAACATGTTGTAAATGACTGCTAAAGCAAAGCTTGACTCTAAGCATTTGGACTAAGACATACGCCATTTGAATCATTTAGGTGCATTAAAACATTATATATTGCCCACAATAATTATTGCACGTGTGCTGGTATATGTGATTAATATTTAAGTATAACTCGTATTAACTAACAGAACCAAAGTACTCACGGAAATGCAAGAAAAAATATTTTGTGGGATTATATGGAAACATGTATATTTGTTGCTGTTAAACGTGGAAATATCTAATGAGCAAGATGTGCACT
>JAUELE010178893.1:0-13626 GCA_031471655.1 Diodora aspera
AAGAGGCTATTTAACCGACAACCGTGCTATATCTTTTGTGCATTATTCGTCGTATGTACATAATTTTATGTATATTTTCATTCCAAAGGTTGTTTTTTTAAAACAAAACAATGAATTTGGACACGTATCCAACTTTAACCTAAACGCTTGCATTGTTACCCATTACATTATAACGCACATGCACAGAAATACAGAAATCAACAAGAAAACGTATTAATGTCTGTTCGCATCAGATGTTTATGTTTATGCATATCCTAGGACCACTGGCAGGGATGTGCACCAAGGCACTCGGACACAGAATTTCCTGTATCTGTGGCGGAATCCTCATTCTAGTTGGACTCGGTGCGGCCTCGTTCATCAATAATGTCGTTGGGCTTATCATTACATATGGCATTGTGACGGGTAGGTCCATCTTTCTACAGCCTTGTATATAATGACTGCATACATGAAAACAGAGCAAGGTGATATCTTACCAGAAGTGTTTCAGTCATAATATATGTAGTTGAATTAGCCGGAACCAGCTATGGATTAAATATCTTGTAGCGTGTTGGTTGGTTCCAGGGCCAGTTTTAGGGACCACGGGCCCAATTGTGGGCTACTTTAGCGGGGCCCATATTGGGTTTATAAAAGGTTGGTTGCTCGGATTTATAGTTTGGTCAGCTTGAAGGTATCTTAGAAAGTAAGGAAGCTGTAATTTAGTTTTTAGAGAGTATAGTGTATGCTTGTTAACATATCAGACGGGTTTTGACAAATGACCCTTGTTTTGACCTTTGACATGACTGTACCAATATAACCCAATTGGAGAGATGTCAAACCTCTAGCAGTCACAAATATTGATTGAATTCAATACAACTGTGTATGCAGCTTCTATGTAAGATGAACTATACTGACATCCAAAAGAAAGTATACTAAGATTTTGAGAGACTACTGAATACATTCACAAATGCGTTGGGTATACAAGAGAT
Organism: Diodora aspera; assembly: GCA_031471655.1. Lineage (NCBI taxonomy): Eukaryota > Metazoa > Mollusca > Gastropoda > Lepetellida > Fissurellidae > Diodora > Diodora aspera. The sequence goes on from JAUELE010178893.1 coordinate 966, forward strand.
ATCCTTTCAAGACTTGGAAAGTTTATCAATGAGATGATTTCAATCAAATTACACTCACCGAAATCCAAGCATTCGTTTGACCAACTATGGCATAAAGACGTATGGGAAAAATCATTTTGTATACTTTCTTTTGGACGTCAGTATAGTTTGGTATTGCATTTGAGGCCGGTACTCCAAAAGGTGGGCGTGGCAGGGAGTCATATTGTGGACAGTATATTGTATGCCTGTTAACATGTCAGAAGGGTTGTAACAAAGTTTGAAAAATGACCTTTGACATGAATGCACCCATCGCATCCGATTGGAGCAACATCTCACGTCTGGACTAGTAGTGGTCAAACATATTGAACAAATTCTATAAAACTTTGTGTACAGCACCTTTGTTACTTAAAGTCGTTTGGGATTGTATGTCAGCCCCAAAGCCAAAAGTGGGTGTGACGGGGTGCAATTTGAATACAATATCAGACCTCTAGATGTAAAAAATATTGAGCAAATATTGAAACTTGGTACCTTGACATCTTATAAATATACGCAAACTGGTCTGGTATATAGTATTTAAATCCAGTACCCCAAGAAGTGGGCGTCACATGGATACCATATTAAACTGGAAATTACATGATACTACCATTTAATTTTATAATCATATTCCCAAACTTGTAAAGCCTGCATCTTTCTAGAGAAAACAAAGTTTTAAAATAAGTGTAATGGTCAGACAGTTAGTCAACAGACCAGTAACCACCGCAAATGGCATTCATAAGAGACCATTTGATAGGCTATGTTGGATTTCACAGAGGGCTTAACAAAAGTGTCCCAATACACACTATGATGTAATACCAATACACAATAGACATTCAATCAACAGAGACTGATTAAAGGGCTCTTGTGACTTGACATATACCCATACGTTAGGTGTCATCATACAAAACCTTTTTTTCAATGGAAATTGTCAGAAATATTTTTAAATTTGATACAAAATGAAAAGAATGTCCAAACGGACTCGTGTAAATAGTGGTAAAGCATCTTCATTACATTAATGTCGCCAACTACTGTTACTTGTGAAGAGTTTAAATTAAGTACTTGTTGTGTATGTACCAGTTGAGTTCAGTTTCCAGTGGAAACTCTAGTTGATACTTGCTATATTTCAGGACTTGGTATGGGGTTGTCCATGAATGCTGCCACTGCAGTTCTTGGGTATTACTTCTTGAAGCGGCGAGGTCTTGCGTTCGGAGTGATGGCCTCGGGAGCAGCAGTGGGCATGTTTGCTGGGGGTCCACTCTCTCGTCTGCTTCTGGAACATTATCGTCTGCACGGCTGTTTGCTCATTCTGGGGGCCTTCTCTACTCACTTGTGTGTGGCTGGCTGTATCTTCAGACCCATTACAGTCTCTAAGAAACCCCAAAATGTACATCTGAATGAACAGGAGGAGGAGAAGAAAAAGATCTACTTTGATCTCAGAGATAAAGGTCCCAGTAACACCGAACGGAGTGACGCTGCAAGCGAAAGCAACCTTTTAATGGAAAAGGAAGTGTTGTCAAATGAAGGGGAAGACAAAGATTACATCCTGTCCGACAAAAATGTTTCAGAAGACGCTGATGAAGAGTATTTATTACTGGGGAAAACAACAGGAGTTATCGAACTTGGTGACCATGACATTCCTATATCATCGGAAGTTACGTGTCAAAAGTTGCATAGTAACACGGATAACAAGTGTATCGAAGAAAGCAAAGACAATTCGTGTTGCGTTTCGATCAGTGACACGTCGGTTTTTCTTAAAATGAAGAAAATAACAATTCGCAACAAATACGGATTTGCATGCTACTGTACAAGCGCTATGTTGTGGACATTGGGGGAAGGAGCGTGTCTGTTTCACCTACCTAACTACGCTCAATTACGTGGAAGCACTCGGACAGAGTCTGCTAGTTTGTTTACAGCCATGGGCGTGACAAGCCTTACCTCCAGACTCCTCGCAGGATGTGCATCTCATGACGACTCCATTCGGTATCTCTTGCTTCATATGGGCTTGCTAGGCATGGCGGGACTTATCGCATTGCTTTTCCCACTCTTTTCGTATTCATACGTTCTTCAAATGATCTTTGCTGGCTGCTACGGACTTTACAGCGGTGGTCCAAACTCTCTTATTGGCCTCATGTCGATAGAGTTGGTAGGTCTGAAGAATCTAGCAATTGGTCTCGGTGTGTTAAACTTCTTTATAGGTATTGGATTCTTCCTAGGATCTCCAATAGCCAGTAAGTATTCGATTCATATAAGGCCACTTAAACAAAATAACTTGTTTCTCATCACTTTTGTTTTAATTTCACTGCGGGGGGGGGGGGGGGCGGGTATGTTTACACTTTATTTTTATTTGAGTATTTATATAGTCATTCAGCAAGGCATTTTCTGCTGTGTTGAAGCTAAACCATGGCTTTAGAGTCTTGGAACGGCTTCGTAGCTGGCATCATGACAAACAGCAGAGCTAACCATCGCTGGGTTGAATAGCTTTGAAGATGGCAAGTTAACCTTTCTAACATTAAGATCATCATGTGTACAGGTGTAAATATTTTCGTTGAGATACCAAGGTTTCGTTTTTTTAATATAATGTATTATTAGGTTGTTATCTATACATTTGTATCCATACTTGAAGAGAAACATGACCAGCAATGGCTTTCAGTGTATAAATATGTGAAGGAAAATAGATCAATCGTTTTGTCTGCTTCACCTATTAACTACCCTTGGACTGATAGCCAAATACGATCATCATCATCCCATCCACCAATATCAGCTATGCAGACTTGACGTAATACGATTCTCTCTCTCTCTCTCTCTCTCTCTCTCTCTCTCTCTCTCTCTCTCTCTCTCTGTGCTGTTAAATATTTCTTTTCTTTTAGGTTTGATATATGTGGCAACAGGTAACTACGACTACACATTTATATTTGCAGGTGAGTCGGGCATAGTATATATCCCCTGAATTAGTGAAAATAATTATGCGAGTAAGGTCGTTACATGGCGAGTGAAGCAGTTGTATGTTTCAACATTGTCTAAATAATAATTAGGGAAATCCCACACTGTTGCGAAAACCCTGCGCATGCGTTAAGTGGGGGAGGGTGACTGGCGGGGAAAGGTCATTCGATCATAATTAGTTATTTGTGTAGCAAGCGACCTTTGATGTCCGATTTTAAGAAACTAGGATGGGTACATTATACTTTTAAAAAGCAAAATCGTGTTTCATATTGGAGATCACTCATTTGAGAGACTGGCAGAACATTTGAACAGGGCCGTAACGCCTTCAGCGACCGAAAGTGCCCGGGACCACCAGTTTTGTCCCAAACTTAGAACAGAATAGCTGTATCTATTATGTCGATATTCGTTCCAATATTATAATGTGTAAAAGGACTACCCTTAAACATGTAATGGCAATGAGTAATATCTATTGAATTCAATATTCATTATTTTTGTGGTCCCGTGTTGCATAGTGACGTTATGCCCCTCCAGTGTTTCAAGGCTTACAACTGCACTGTTAAAGCTAGTGTCAAAGAAGAGATATCGACAATACACACTACTTATCTCTTACTTTTGGAGGCACGGTGGCCGTGATCAACCGGCGTCGGACTCGTGATCCGATGATGGTTAGGTCGCGGGTCGATCCCAGCTAGCGGCGCGCCGCGTTGTACCCTCCACTTGTCCCAGTCGGCCCAGCTGAAAATGGGTATCTGCGCTGCACTAAGGCGACAACCATCAGTGTGGGTAATTTCCTGTAAATACATGGATAATAAAGTGTTATTATTATTAATGTTATTATTACTTCCCCAGCTGTAAATTATCTCCCTTCTTTCACCAGGCAGCGTACTTCTGACTGCAGCCTTCACCGGTGCTATGATGACCCTGTTTGCCAGTACGTCTCCGGTGGATTCGATACCAGACAGAACGATGGAACTAAATGTGGAGGTCAACGAGTGATTTTCTTGGGTTCCTTGGACTGTTTGCTAAGAACGGGCGAAATAACATGTCAATTCAAAACTAATTTCATAATTAATAATGGGGTATTTGAAATGGTCAAACGTTTCAAAAGATATAAACAAAAGAATGATAAAAACTCTCGCTTCAGGGAGCATCTTTGACTGCCTAGAAGACTGCTGAATACATACTTAAGTTGCCCGAGTAATATTCATTTCGCGTAATACAGCTGAAAAGTTGAAAGTACAACATAACAAGTGTTTGCCACTAAGGTGGCCATGTTCCCCGCCGCAAATTTGAAATATTTACAACTAGAACAGATGTGGATATACAAAGTCAGCAGACAGTAACATAATATAGAATTGTCCAACAATAAGGGTCGCTGGAGGAATGGCTGACAGGGGTGGCAATGACAAAGATGTGACAAAGTTATACATGTTCAATCATCCATAGAAAACCCTATGACCTTAAAAATGAGGTAAACATCATCATTGTCAAGTGATGTACGTCTGCTCTGTATATCATTGGGCATAAGCAATGTACAACATGGTACTCAGTTCTTGTAAAATCATTATAATCAAGTTGCGACCTTGAAACAAAGGTCAAAGTCACCAGAACTGACTAGTGTCAGAATATTGTGTATGTAGATCAAGGTACAGAATATGAATGAAATCAATCTAGCAGCTCTTTAAGCTTGGGCAACACCAACAGTTAGCGTTAAAACTAAAATTACACAATTGCCTACAATGACCTTGACAATTAGGTCAAGATCACTGAAAAATCAACTGGTATTCCTAAACTAAGAGCAACATATGACCATTTCTTCGCATTAACCTCAAAATTACACATGTTCAATTGCCAATGATCTTGAAAATTAGGCCAAGGTCACAAAATTGACTGGCGCCTGCACATTTCTAAAGTAGACCTTTGGATGAAATATAAACAAAATATTTGTTCTGGAGATATCGCTTTAACACCAAAATTACACAATTGTCCACAACGACCTTGAAAATGATGTCAAGGTCACTGAAATCGACTGGCGTTGGGGGAGCAACAATATACCATTGTCCAAAATATGAAGTTGATCCACTCTTTGCTTCTTGAGATATCGCGTTAACAAGAAAATATAAGAAAAAATCTGGAAATCTTCGTAAATGGTCTTACCAAAGGTCACAAGGTCAGGAAAATCGACTGTCGTCGGGGGATCATCAATAATTATGTCAGAGCCAAATATGAAGAAAATCTACTTAGCCGTTTGTAAGTTATCGCGTTAACACTGTTGCGGGACGGTACATGTCCGTACGGACGTACGTACGGAGCTGATTTCTATATCCCCCACTCCGCTTGCGGCGGGAGATAAAAAAAAAGAAGAAGAAAAAGATCACATCATCGCATAATTTTTGACAAGGGGCAAGACAAGACAAGACAAGACAAGATGTTTATTGTATGAATGGCCTCCGGCCCATCTACAGTCATATACAGTATCTACAATTAATATGTATGTACATATACATGCCATATATACAACTTATATACACGAAATATTAATCAGTGGCTATATACACTCAAAAGCTGTTTACGCAAAGATAATGCATGTTTCAAAAATATGGCTAGGTTGCAAATATCTGTATCGCGCTTAGATTCTAATAGTACTAGCGAGACAAAGGAATTAATATTACTATAAAGCAGGTATTTTTCTCTCAACCTCTTATATTGGTCACAAACATACAAAACATGAAATTCATCTTCAATGCAATCTCTACATAATGGACACATTCTCATAGGTTTTAAAATACATTTTTGTCTGCCTAAGTTCACAGAAATTTCACACAAAGAGTCCTCGAACCCCGGATGTGACTGAAATTTGGCATGTTGCATCCCTCCCTTTCCAAAATCCTGGATCCGCCCTTGGGTTAGACCACGGAAAACTGGAACCAAAGAAATACTGAATCAAAAAATCTGCCTGAAGATATATGTGGCAAAGTTCAACATTCAGTCATTCAGCTACAGAATGACGTGGAAATCGAGACAAAGGGAGAAAGGTGGACAGGAAAAGAAGTGAAAGCGACAAGTCCTCATTTCAATTTCGACATGCGGATAACATAGGACGGAAGCGTCGCCGCTCCAACTGACATTACCAATACGTTAAGGCCACTATTTACTGCTTCCGTTAAAACAGTATTAACCAAAATTGCTTAAGAAAAAATCATTTATATTTTCATTAATTCTATGACGAACCATAGAGAAAAATCCTATCCTGTGTTAAATTACTGTCTTAATATTCCCAACCCCGTGGGGCTTCCGGGGAGTGATGTGGTGTCACGTAGATAGAATAGGGCCTCAGTAACCCAATGCTTGTCATACAAGGTGACTAAATTGGGGATCTTTTGCTTTCACTTTTCTTTCTATCAATCAAACTAACATTTCCCACGGTGTGTGCCTTGTAAATCATGTTGCATTATGGCTGAAATATGGCCCTTGGAACATAAAACATCATCTCAACTCAACTCATCTCATCTCATACTATTTACTTTTTTCTGTTATGATCAAGTATTTTAAGTAAATTAGTGGCATATAATACAGTGATCTGATGGGTATTTGTTCGTTTATCTGCTTACGGGTCGCTACATCACTGGTCACGCAAATCAACTTTGTTATTTAATTGAATGCTCAGTTGACCTTGCATTATAAAATGATCATTTGTTATTCAGGCCAGGCTGCGCTGAAGGATGCTGGTATTCCTTATAGTAAGGTCAAGGCAGTGGTGGCAAGCTACTGTTACGGGGAGCCCACATGTGGTCAGAGAGCGGTGTACGAGCTGGGACTCACCGGTGTTCCGGTCTTCAACGTCAACAACAATTGCTCATCAGGGTCCACAGCGCTGATGATGGCGAGAAGGATGGTACAGAGTGGAATGGAGGACTGTGTTCTGGCTCTTGGTTGGTTATTACAATATATATAAAAAACATGTTCATGTTCTGTGTGGGTTATATCAATATATATCAGGAATATGTTCTGAGTGAGTTATAACAATATACATCAAGAACCTGTTCTGGCTGGGTTATAATCGTATATATCAAGAACCTGTTCTGGCTGGGTTATAACAATATGTATCAAGAACCTGTTGTGGGTGGGTTATAACAATGTATATCAAGAACATGTTCTGGTTCTGGGTGTGTTATAAATAACAGTCTCATATTAAGGTACCGGTATGAATTAACAATTCCATCTGTGCATTGTTAATTGAGTTGTTACAACACTTCAGAAAATTAGGAGGGACAATTATTACTTGCATCATCCATAATGCTAGGTCAGTCGTGCTTCAGTTGCTAGCACTGGTTTGTCATTGTTGTATACCACTTTTAATTGTATTCGAAAGAATAGACAAGTTTATTCTGTACTTCTGGCCACATGGCCCATTGTTTGAAAGAATATATGACGTTTATTGCCAATTTTCTGCTTCAATTACCAATAAGATCATTAAAAACAACCTGTTATGTGTGGTGATCGAGATATGAGAGAGATACGACCAACTCGGTTATTACATGTATAAAATGCGCCTGAAATTAATGTAACTGACCATCGGCCACATTTTTCACATTAATTTCCTGCTCCTGGCTTTTGGTGGGTTTAGACATGGAGCTGTCTTGGTGGGTTAAAATCAATATTGGGAAATTGAGAAGGGTGGGGGGTACCTCCCTCAACCAATTCTTTCTCACATCAGGCACCCCTTTCTCCCCAACCCTCCTTTCTCACATCAGGCACTTATACCTCCCCTCACCCGTCCTTTCTCACATTGGTTGCCCCTACCTCCTTCAACCCGTCCTTTCTCACATCGGTTGCCCACCTCCCGTAACCCGTCCTTTCTCACATCAGGCACCCATACCTCCCCCAACCGGTCCTTCTCACATCGGGTGCCCCTACCTCATCCAACCCGTCCTTTCTCACATCAGGTGCCCCTACCTCCACCAATCCCTCCTTTTTCACATTGGCTAGCCTACCCCTACTTGCCCCAACCCGTCTTTTCTCACATCGGGCACCCCTATCCCTACCTCTTTTCCCCAACCCATCCTTTCGCACATCAGGCACCCCTATCCCTACCTCCCCCCAACCTGTCCTTTCTTATATCAGACACCCCTGCCTCATCCAACCCGTCATTTGGTAGGAGGTAGGAGTACCTCATGTGAGAAAGGACAGGCTGGCAGTGGTAGGTTTGCCTGATGTGAGAAAGAACAGACTGGGGGTGGTAGGGGTGCCTGATGTGAGAAAGGATGGGTTGGATGACGTAGTGGTGCCTGATGTAAGAAAGGATGGGTTGGACGAGAAAGGATGGGTTGGATGCAATAGGTTTGCCTGATGTGAGAAAAGATGGGTTGAATGACGTAGGGGTAGCCAATGTGAGAAAGGATGGGTTGGATGAGGTAGGGTTGCCTGATGTGAGAAAGGATGGGTTGGATGAGGCAGGTTTGCCTGATGTGAGAAAGGATGGGTTGAATGATGTAGGGGTAGCCAATGTGAGAAAGGATGGGTTGGATGAGGCAGGTTTGCCTGATGTGAGAAAGGATGGGTTGAATGACGTAGGGGTAGCCAATGTTAGAAAGGATGGGTTGGATGAGGTAGGGGTGCCTGATGTGAGAAAGGACAGGTTAGGGAGGTAGGGTTGCCCGACATGAGAAAGGATTGGTTGGGGGTGGTAGGTCACCTGACGTGCGAAAGGATGGGCTTGAAGAGTCAACCGGTTATGACTGTTATAACACAACTCAGGGTTCCAGTAAAGTGGATTTGCTATTCAAAAGGCACTGATCTGTTTTGCCATTTATAACCAGTATGATGTTATTGTTTATTGCTGTGCCAAATGAAATCACTTCAGTTATTAAAGCCTAACTTATGTTGACCTTGTCTGGAGCAGGAACTGGCAGCAACTGACTAATCAGCATCCAATTGGTGCTTGGGTGCGGGCGACATAAGTGCTCTTGCAACTGGCTTATGACTGTCGAGAACTAGTTGCCGCCATATTCTGAGAGACGCACATGTTCTACTTCTGCGTCCAGTTTCCAACTATCTCGATTCGGACACAAGCGACAGTTGCATCTAATCGGCATTATCACCAGTTGTAGTCAACATAAGCTACCAGTTTCAGCTGGTATCCATTAGTTCCATCGCGTCGTAGTTAACATAAACTAGGCTTATGCGATTGACAACTGTTTTTTATTTTTGTGTTTGTGTCTTGGTCTTGTAGATGTTTTCTTCTTGTTACAGGTTTTGAGAAAATGGAGGGAGGGTTGTCCGAGAAATACACAGACCGAATATCCCCTGTTGGGAGGCATATGGGCCACATGGTCACTCTGGGGGCTGATCCAGGACTTATACAGCCGAAGATGAATAACATGACGTCTGACGTCATCAAACTATTTGCATATGCGGCCAGAGAATACATGAAGAAATATCCACACACAAAACTGGATGATTTTGTGGACATTGCTTACAAGAATCGGAAACATGGGTTAAATAATCCTTATGCATCATTGCCCAAGTTGCCCCCTAAGGAAGCCATTAGAAGCCAGATAATGTTGTGTGAGCCAGTAACTTTCTGGATGACAGCTCCGACAGCAGATGGCAGCGCTGCAGCAGTGGTGTGCAGCGAGAAGTTCCTTCGGGAGAATCATCTTGAGAACAAAGGGGTTGAAATCCTGTCACAACATATGGTCACAGATCTTCCCTCTTCATTTGAAAGGAGTTTTATGGACCTGTCGGGTGTAGAAATGGCCCGGATTGCAGCAGAACGTTGTTTTGCTGAGAGTGGTTTGCGTCCCACAGATGTGGATGTTCTTGAAGTCCATGACTGCTTCTCGTGTAATGAGCTGTTCATGTACGAGGCTCTCAAACTGGCACCAGCCGGACGTGGCACAGACCTTATTAGGAATTCATCCTGGAGGAAGAACCAGAATGGTGGAGAGGTTTGTTACCTTGGAAACAAATGGGTTGTTAATCCATCTGGAGGACTGGAGTCAAAAGGACATCCAATTGGAGCTTCAGGTAGGTAGTTCCCTTTTTCCTCTTTTATAAATGGGGCATCATTGCGCTATGGCTGAAATATTGACCCAGCAACGTTAAACATAGTTTCACTTACTCACCCATAAACAGGGCACAGGATAGCACAGTGGTTACCATGTTGGCCCACTAGTTCGCCAGACGTCATAGTTATGGATTCGAATCCCACCTCTCTTTCAGCCTGGAGATTGACCCCTGCCACTGATGTGATGCAGGTGACATCATGGTGATATGGCTGAAAGACTGCAGAAAGCCACATTAAATCCAAAATCACATGCCCACTCTACCTTAAACCAAATTAGAATTCCTGGCAGTTTGATAACAGCAGTAGTAGAACTTGATCCTGTTTAATGTGACAGTGTCTTTCAGTAAGGTTATACATGTACTAAACCCAGTTGTGCTTCTTTATGATAACTTTGCCCAGATCTCTTCCGAGATATTTTCTGTCCATCACTGAGACTAACGTTACTGTGTTTGTATGCAGGTATAGCTCAGTGTGCAGAGCTGGTGTGGCAGCTGCGGGGGGAAGCTGGGAAAAGACAGGTGGATAATGCCCGTATTGCCATGCAGCATAACTTTGGTATTGGTGGAGCAGCTGTTGTTACAATGTATAAGAAATACCATCACCAGATTGGCTCGCGTTTGTAGAGCCTAGAGTCAAATATACAACTTTTGCATGGCTTGAATAGAAACCCAATCTACTGATGATTGATGGATGATCATGTGAATCGAGGACGAGATCATCCTGTGGAATCCAAACATGCATGAAAATGATGGATCAGTTCATGTGGAAATTGAGTGCAATAAGAAGAAATAAGGAGCTCTTTGTGACAAAGAAGACAATGTAAAAAATTCACACCAAACACATCTACTGTGTGGTGATATTTATTCACGAGAATAATTTTGAATGATTATCAATGGTTTGTGAATTTATGTCTGGTGTTCTCTTGAGTGCATGTTGATTGCAATTCCTTTATGATGATGAGCTGAAGAAAGTTTGTGATTAGAGGCAGAGAAATAGATGAGATTTTGATGTTACAAACCTGCTGCTGAAATGTTGTTAGGAAATGGTGGGTATCCAGCCAATATTTTCCAGTAGTACTTCGTCAAGTACTTAAGGTTCGTCAAGATGAGTAGCACTGGTAAGTGAGTTTATAGTGACCTTTAGGGTCTTCTGATGCCATATGTGATCAGGTGCTGTACCATATATACCAGATTGATCAGAACTACTGGTTGATATGTGGCTTGGTGGAGACCAGAGATGGTGTACACACTGTACAGGGTATTTTTTGTCCGGGTTTGCATCGCAGTTTGCTAGTCAATTTCAGCTGATTGCTAATCAACTGCAGCAAATTACTAATCAATTGTTCATAAAATTCTGATCAATTTGCACCAAATGCTAATCATTTTCCTCTGAATGTGTAAAACTGCTAATCAAAAACAGTAAAACAAAAAATACCTTGGTGTACCGGTAATTTGAAATGGACCTTCAGGCCGCTGTTGCTGCTCAGTGATTCAGTCATGAGGACAGATTGTTCTGTTAGAGATTTTGAAGAAGTTATGTTCAAGGCTGAGTTGCATTGCTTGAGCTCTAAGGGAGGGGGTGGGGGATTTCTCCACCTTGGGTAAGTCACAGTAAATAAAATCCTGCAGAGGAAACGACACAAGTTCATTATGTAACCCATGACCATCAAGAAGACTTCTGTACTCTTGCCTTGTTTGTATCAGAAAGTTATATTTCTAGTCAACCGTAAATCTTATGCGATTGGTATTTTGAAAGAAAGTTGGTTGTTTAGACTGTGGATAATTAACACACATTCCCTTATGATTTACTTTGACATGACTGGATAGGTTGAGATATGATTTCTTGTTCCCATAAACATGTAACCAAGTTAATGTATGTAACAAACCTGATGACAACACAAGGATCGACACCAAATCATTTTTGTTTTGAAATAAAAGTTTTCTCATCCGTAAAAACTTCATTTAGAAATTCTTCATATTGCTTTTGACCTGACATATGATATTTGCTGTAATCTGACTTTATACATGGTACCTGAAGTAGATCAGTACTGAATTTGAAGTTGTGTCAATGAATAATTAAGTTATTGTTTTTAACTTGGTATTTATCAATATCAGTTGGACTATATCGTAAATGAAACTTGAAGAGCCAGTTAGTCAGTTTGAACTTACTGGATTCTGATCGAGAATGTTGTTAGTTCACATTTCACAAATTTCTAGATTTATTTCTGTATTTTATCATTCCAATAAAGGAATATTTTCTGGAGGTTCATTCTTGTCATCCATACTGATCCTCAACCATTGAAACAGAGCATAGAATACAACAACCATAACACATCGATCTGTGTTTCGGAAAACCTCACGTTATATAATTTTATGGAAGCCATTTTGATCAGCCTCCGCCTGCCTGGCACATGTGAATGCTAGAAAAAAAACCTAGTTCAGAGGCTAGTTTCAAAGAAAGATAACTCTGAATTATTGTTATCCCCCCAGCATATAATGCGGGGGGATATAGTCATGGGTGTGGGTGTCTGTCCGTCCGTGAGCTTTTTTGTTTCCGGGCTAGAACTCTAAAACCGCTTGAGGTATTTACACAAAACTTGGTACACAGTTAAATCAGGTGGTGAACTGGTGCCTTTTG